>APFE031155608.1:19837-105058 GCA_000404065.3 Pinus taeda | reverse complement strand
AATTTCTATTTATCTATTAAATAGTTAATACTTTTAACAATTTATTAAACTACCAATTTAATTAAATTTACTTTATACATTTAATTTATATATACGTAAGGTCCCTTATTTACGTTTAATTTATAACTAGTTTGTTTGACCCTGGTTCCTAGTCAAATTTAGACATTATCCTAGTTAGTCGTTGGAGGTTCTGCTCAAAGTATTTAACTCGCAAAGAAGGATCTGTTTTTTCAACTTGTCCTGACAATGAACCACACTAGTTGGTTCGAAACGTGTCGACAATGATTTTCTGAATGTGATTTACGCCGAAATTTCTTCTTATAATTGTTATGGATCACATAAGCCTCAATTCAACCAATTATTCAATAGCTATCTAGCATCTATTTATAAGTTCTTTCTGCTAAAAAATGATCTGTATGGAGTGCCATACTTCAGTTATGGCCTGATTGATATCTGCCCAGATGTTTTGCTTACCTTGGGCCGAGGCCTGAGCCATTAATGACTCACATTCCAACTCTTGTATTCTTCTGGTCAATATGTGGGTCTTTTGCATCTTTTCAACATAAAGACTAGCATTTTTAATCTTTTGAGTCTCTATATTCTTCAATTTTTGTGAAGCCTTTCATTCTCTTGTTTTTGGTGAGTCAGCTCCTATAAGACTTTGCTCAAATCTCCTACTGTTGATGTATATTATGTTTTTGTTGATGTTGATTCCTCGATTATCCTTGACACTATAATAGGTATAGTTGTGATTGGAGCTATGGCTAGTTGAGTAGATTGCTCTTTTTCTTTATGAAATTTCTCAATTTTCTCTTCCATTGCCTTTATGTGTAAATTTTTCTTAATGACCAGCTTCAGCATCTCTTCCTTTTGTTGTTCACTTTCTACTATCTCCTTGGTTTAAGGATCCTCTATAGAAGGTAGTCTGAGTTGTTTCATTAATGCAGAAATGTGTGCATTCTTCCTTCTAATAATGTCTTCTGCGTCTTTAACATCAATGGGATCATACCCAATTTAATCACTAAGTATTCTAATGTTTTGACCCTATTATCCTTTGCCAAACATGATATATTTTCTATCTTCAATTGTGATTGTACATTTGAAAGAGTTGTTTTGATTTTTGATAATGCCATAGCAATGTTGGTCTTGGTAGAGAAAAGTATCTCACCAAACTGCCTATGGATATCCATTTGATAAATTGGTTGTATTTGGTTGGCATCAAAAGAAAATATAGTCTTCTTATAATCTGAAGAAGCCTTTGGAAAAAGGCATTTGGGTTTGAAGGAATTCCATTTTCATCATGCCTTTCTCACTGTCAAAAGTTGTCAATAACATGTGCTCTGAAGTGGATGTTTCTTTCCAAAACTAAGCGTATAAATTTTCCTTTAAAGCTTTATTCTTCTGCTTAATTTCGGGGAAATTAGTGAAGATGTTTGACTCCTCATGCTCACTTTCTCCTAGAGACTAAGTGATATCCAATAAATTCTATGAAACTAAAGAGGAAGATGGAGTAGTGATTGTAGCTTCTTCTACCCTTGTAGAAACCTGTGAATCATCCAAATTGATGATTACAGGCTCCATCTAACCATGAGTAGTAGTAGTATTTTTGGATTCATTCCTTGATTTCTTATGATAATGAATAAATTCCTTTTCACCTATGGTTGATGATGAAGATCCTTCTGTGGGCCTCTTATCCTGCTTGGTTTGAGAAGTAGGAGTCTAGAGAGTAGAAGGAGGTAAAATTTGTTCTTCTGCTTCTTGAAGTGTACTCTCCTCCCACTATTCTTGATTCTTGTACTTCTCAATCTCTGGTCTTGGTGTATGATTGTAAGGTGTGGTTTTGAGTTCCACCCTTAAGTTGGAAACAATATTGAATGGATCATAAGACCATGTGAAACTAGGTTGAAAACCCATCTGTTTTAGGATTGCATCTACTTCAATACCTCTTGATATTGTATTACAAATGAATGATCCTACCTTTGGATTGATCTTAAACTAATTTTTCCTCTTCCCCAAATTGAAATTAAGTTCATCCATATTAATCATTTGCCTAATATATTCCAGAGAGAAAATTCTGATTGGAACATATTTGGGCAATTTATTTGGGGCCAATTCCTAGCCATATACTCTATTCTCTCTATAATTTTGGTAAAGGTACTGGTCTCCTATTCTATCTTGATCACTGAGGTGCAGGATCCTTTTGATCTCTAGACTGATCCTGAGCTCACTATGGCTTTTGAGAAGCTATGCAGCTGGGTGAATGAAACATCCAATGAAGCTTGAAAATTTGAACTTATTTGAGTTCCTTCTGATCAATGAGGTCCACAGTGTGACTGCTTAATTATCTTTTTTTTTATCCTTCTTGTGTAGAACAATAGGTAACCTGTCTCCCTGCTGAAAAATAATCGTATGTACTAGTACAGAGGAATATTTAAATCTCCTTCAGTAGTGATTTTCATCAATTGTTCATGCATAGTCTCAGCCAAAAATTGACTATAATTATGCATGAAGGCAGGTTTTTTTCCTTTAGAGATAATGGATAGATAACCTAGGATAGATTCATCTAGCCATTGCTCTATTTGGTAGCCTAAAAGGCAAGAAGCAAGGGAAATTATGTGTTTAGATCTCTTAGGGAACATGGATGCTGGATAGGGAGGATTCTTTTTAGGAATTTCAACATCTTTTGGTAGAAAGATCTCAAAGATCTACGCTCTTCAAGGGAAAGTAAGCTTATGATATAGTTCCAGTAAAACAAAAGTGGAGAAAAGGCTAAGGGAATTATTTCCAGGGATTAGAAGCATCTTGTTGATAATTTCTAGAGTGATAGATATCAGAATGTCTCCATTGTGAGCTACTACAGTTCTCTACAAAGGGCTATACTTAGCTTGGCATCACATGACTAGATCAAGAAATCAATGGGTTTGAGGAAACATATACATGGGAAAAGGGGATTCCCATATATTGATTTCTTCTTCAGAGTCAATATAGGTCTGTTTTAGCCAATTGTACAATTCAAACATGTTGAATTTGCGCTCTGTATCTTTGATTTTGAAGAACTGATCAGCGAATGGAATGTGATCCAGGTCTAAAGCATCATAGGCCTTTGGGTTTTCCTGTAATGAAATGAACTGGTAGATGGTTGATATTTTCTCTTAGGAGCCATGAATACAGAATTACAATGAAAAGATAATAGAAAATAGGGATACAAATACCTCAAGGTGATGCGTTTTTGTAGTAAACGCAGTAGTGGCATAGAATAAAAATAGGAAAAGATAATCGTATGAAACAGTGAATCAGGATGAAAGAGGAGTTATGGAAAACATCTAGCGTAATGGGGGTGAGGACATTATTTATAACTTGGATAAGTAAACGTTACAAGAAACTCGTTACTAATCGGGAGTTTTGCATTAATGGCAAAAGATATAACAGTAACGACAAGAAAAAACGGATAGCGAAAATGGATAGGGACACATGGCACGCAATGGTTGGGAATGGAGGGCACGGGAAGGATATTACCATTAGTGAGGTATCGTAGGGGTGGGGTGGTGGTAAGCAGTAATGAGTGAGGGGGGTTTGAAGTGTGGAGAAGGTGACACATAACGAGGGGCCCATAGGAATGAAACTGTTTTTCAAACCCCCTTACCGTTATCGCATAACATAGCAAGGGGGTGCGAAATGGATTCCTGGCGATTGATCTGAATGGGGAAACAAATAGTCATCTGATTGTGTTTGACCTTTAATACTTCACGACAAAACAATTTAGTCCTTTTCTGACTTTGACTAAAAATATTTGCAATGTTTATTCACATAGAAATTAATCACCAATTAAAGGTAATTAAATCCTAAACGAATATTAATCTAGCTTTTTGGCACATTTGGACTAGAAACCATTATTTTGCCTAGTTTACTTATAATCCCAATCTAATACATCTTTAGCCAAATTTTGAGCATATTAGGCCATATTTATTCTATTCTAACCTATCTAATAATTTTCTACCAAGATTAAACAGTTTGGTGAACTTATCCCAATTCATTATATTGTTATTATCAACTTTCATGTGATGTATGAGACTACTATTTTATGCTAATGAGAAGTGTTCCATTCATATGCATCTGAGCTAGTTTTAGAAGGTTGAAACCCTTGGGTTTGGGCCCAAGCAAGAGGATTTAGTCCCTCTTTTATATTTATTTATTGTTTTTTATTTCAAATAATTTCATGTATTTCTCTTGTTTTAGTAGATTTTAAGCTATAAAAACTTATGATTGCAACCTTCCCTATCACCTCTCTTATGGGAAGAATGATTGGAAAGATCTACAATCTCAATCCAAAAAAAAATGTTTATGATTTCTTGGAAATAGATAGATGTTAGTTGTAATAATTTTGCATGTTTATTCTCTACAACATAGGAGTTAGTTCAATGATTAGAGTATTTTTGTGGAATATAATAGATTTTATTCAAATTCAACTCATCATTTACATGATAGTTTATCTCACTGTGTTATTAGTCATTTGATGCATGTATTTGGCTAGTTGTAGGGTTGTGTTTCTCTGAAGGTGTGGGCACATCTTTCCATTCCCACCTGGATCATTCCATATTCTTGCTTTGCACCTCACACTACTCTCAAAATTTATTTCCACAATCATTATGTTAAGGAAAATAGAGGACACCATGGGCATCACCCTTTGTCAAAGATAGACCTCTGAGAGGTCTTAGGCTTGGCTTGGGGTATCCCCCAACCTTCATTCACTTCCTCCTACTTTTGTCCAACCTCCTCTTCTATCACGACACCATTTCTAACCTCAAAAGGTTCTCATAACCTCTCCTGTAGAAAAATAGGGCCTCATGTAGCAATACATGACCTCTTGTAGCAGCCCTGTAGCAGTGCTCTTTTCAACCAATTTTTCTCCCCACTTCGATCCTAGCCTATTTAAGTTGAATAATGGCCCCAACTTGTAATTTTATGATTAAGGAATACTCTTAGACCACTACAACCTCCTGCTTTCCTCACTGCAAAACAAAGTTAGAATTAGTATATTTTCCATAACCATGTTAAGAGTTAGATTCCTTATTTTCAAGAAAATGTGAAGTAGATCAATGATACATGTAAGTAGGTTAATGATTCGATTAAATGTGTAAAGTAGAGTATCTTTACTTCTGCAAGTATACTATCCCTTTCTCTTTCATGCAATGTCAATTAGCATCTACATTTGAATGAATGACATTTTCACTTTCATATCTAGAATCAAGTTGAATTATTCTTTCATAAGAATTTTTCACTATAGTTAGTTGGAAGAATCCCTAAACACCTTTATCTGATTTCATGATTAAGGGTGACATGAGTAGAACCTAACCTACTATGCATATAGCAATATCACCTCTAGGTTTGTACAAACCTCGGGTTGATAATTTTAATCGAGGATCTCTTGGGAGTTGCAACACTCTTGGTGAAATACTAGGGCTCACCAACAACCTTTTTTGACCCTACCAAGACTATATTCTGAGGATCCTATGGGAAATATATATTCCTTTTCTACACAATACTCTTCTTCAATTGATCAAATGTTACACTGCATACTTCCATGACTCGATTTATTGGTGGAGGTTTAATCCTCATTTCCCCAAATGGAAGATTACCTCCTATAAGTGGTTGTTCACCTAGAGAACTGGGCTCATCATGCATGGGTTGGATGGTATCTTCTTCCTCTAACTGCTCCTCTTCTAGCTCTTGATTCAATCATTCTTCTTCCAGCCTCTGTGTTACTTCCTCCTCCTAAGACTGCCTATATTTTCCTTCCTCTATATGTGTCCTCTGTTCTTCTTTAATCTGTTGCTTCTCAAGAAACTCATCCTTCTTACTTATCTCCTCCTCTTCTTCTTCTTCATCCCCTTTTCTCCTCTTTGAGTATATTTTTGTATCTCCTATGTTTAAAAGGTTGGCCTTCAATTTCCTACTTCTCTCACCTGACAAATACCTGATCCTTTTCCTGAGAGCTAGCTTCGTTACTTAAGGTGTTGTTTCCTTATCCTCCTACTTTTTCTCTTTCAAGTACTGAGATGGTGGGTCATGGGGTGAACTAGCTTGTATGGGCAGATGTGTCTTCATTATGGCATTGTACCAGTTCTTTATCTTTTAGTCTTCTGGTCTGGATAGTGATTAATACCCCGTGTTATGGTCGACCCTTTAACAATACATCCTAACAAATTGCCTAGGATTAGATGCATGGAAGTATTTGATGGTGAAGTTTATTCACTTCAACTGTTCCATCTCAACTTCCAATGCTTTGGGACTCTTCAATTCATACAATATAATCCTCAATAAAGCAATAGGCCAAGGGGATTTATTCCTCCTTTGAATAATTCCCGGTAACCCTTTATCTAACTAATTTTCCACTTCCTGCATGACTACATTATTTTTCACATATCACAACATAAGATGAGGGGTTGTTTGAGATATGAAATATCTTATATATGTGCCCTTAGGAGTTGTAAACTAGTATGCGATATATTGAAGGGACTCCTTCACTTGATCAATAATGCATGGTGGATCAATGTTGAATATCAGGTGGAAAATAGTTGCAAAGAAGTTTTCATCCAATCTGTCATATGCACCTCTGAAGCTTCCTTATCATAACTCCCTATAGTGGAAATAAACTTGGAACTTCTCTTTACAAGTCTAGTTCCAATATAGTTTCGGGAACGCATATCATGCACAAATTCCATCTAGGAGATATGAAGGCATGTAGAATTTGGTCCTTGATTTGCATGTAAATATGCTTTGGCTTGCCCCACCTGTCCCTACAATTCATATTATAACATATCTCCCGAATTGAAATATTTACCACGTTTCACCACCAGATTTAGCATATATATCCAATTTTCTTGAAACACCTCAGAGTTCTTAAGCCAAAACATTTCAAAATACATAGCCATCAAATACTGATATTTCTCTGTCAAGATATTTGTTGGATAAATTGTTGATGGGCAATGTAGAAACATGGCAGGTTCTCGACACCATTGTCTAATAACATTAGTCATGTCAAGGGTATCCCTTCTTGTACTCATTAGGCTTGAGCACCTTATAGTATGTCTGCATATCCTCACCATAATTGGTGGCAAGGTGACTACCAGTCTCACTATGTAGCACAAGGTGTGAGTCATCCATATGTGTCATGATACATTCAATAGCTTGAGAACATGGCATGACCGGTAATCTGCATGTGATCCTATGTATCCTAGACTTCTTAATGTGGATATATGCATGAGAATCTTCTAACTCCTCTAAAATGTTATCCTTCACGAATCTGTTGTAGATCTTGATCCTGGTAACTTTTGTCATCTTGTGAACAAAACAATGAGAGTCCACATTTATAGAAACATTGGTCTTTCCAACTTCAATAAGCTCACCAGTGTTTTCTTATAAAGTTTATTTCAAATCTCCTTTATGAGGTGACATATCTCCAACAGATGACGACACAATAGCAAAATTTGTAACACAATCACTTGTTTGTGGAATCACACTCATAGTAACAAGATTAGATTCAAACAACTAACTATGCAACAAAACTTGTACATCATGTTCAAAGAGTCATCACAGATGATAGATCATGAACAATAATGAACAATAGCAAAAAATAAATTGCATGCAATAAAAATGCACATGAAAACTAGGACGATGCACTTTCAAAGCTCAAAAGGGATAAGCATGGTCATTTGGGGCTTCATAGTGTACTCATGTGCTCATGAAAGAGGAAACAATTAGCTAGGGAACATTGTAGAACCCTGAAGAGTCCAAGGAAGAGGCTTTCAAGTCTTGCCTATGTGTCCACGCACCCTGGGAGAATGGGATGATGCATTGTCACACTCCAAAAGGAGGAAGGATGAAGAAAATAAATCTTTGGGTCTTCAAATTGTTCCTATGAGCTCAAGGTAAAGGAGGGCGCACTATCACATGTTAAAGGACTAAATGTTGAGACTTCATGCCTTCGTGATATGCTTGTGCACCCTAAGGCAAAGGATGTGCACCGTATCACTTCAAAGGGTTGAAGGTAAAATATTTGTTCCTTCATGATGCGCCCATGCACTTAGGAAGAAAATTGGTTTCAATAGGGCACACTTTTCAAGGCTAAAGGAAATTTGAGCTCAGGTAGTACACTTTGCCTGTAAAAATCTCAGCAACAAGTTTAAACAACATAATTTGTTGCTAATATGAGGAGAATAATGATCTATAAGGCTTTAAAGTTGTTGTCGCAAGCATGGTGGAAGATGAAGGGTTTCAATAATGTGAGGAGTTACTTGCATGCAAGAGTGGATGAATGCTTGCAAGATGAAGATTCATCTAAAACCTAGAAAAAGAAAAAAGAAAATAAGAGATTGACAGTAAACAAAGCAAGATTTTATAGCAGAACCATGAGAAAAGTTAACAGATTTAGCATGCAACTTACTTGCTGCATTGGTTGATGAAGCTCTTCTTGATTCTCCACCTTTTTACTCAACTAAAATGAAATGGTGATTGAAAGAATAATTAACTAAGTTTATTTAAATAAATTAACATGAAAATTTTCTTCATGCATGTGTGCCACTTGTCATGACATGAAGAATCATTCAGAAGGATTTAAGGTGATTCCTATTCTATAGGAGTGTGCTCTCATGCAACAAGTTAGGTCATGCATGCAACTAATAAGGTGCATGTCTTTGACACAAAGGAGTATGCCTAGGTGGGGCACACTTTCTCAACCTGAATGAGTACACCCAGGTAAGGTGCACTTCTTTAGACCGAAGGAGTGCACTCACATTAATTCGAAGCCTTCACTAACTGAAAGCACACCTTTTCTTTTGTGAGATATTTTTTTGTTTTTTTTTTTCTTTTTCCACTTTCGTGTGCATTTTTTATTGTGTGCATGGCTAGAAGGCAAGTTTCTAAGTTAAGAAAGACAGTGAGTTCACCGAACCTCAAACTTACTACCTTGAATGCTTCTAATGATTAAGTGATGACACTTTAAACACATTGAAATAGGAGGTTGAGACACTAGGAGAAAACACGCAAATAACAAATCAAACCACATGATGATGCATGGGGGCTTGAAACAACAACTAGCGCAGGATTGGAAATCGACATAGACAAAAATTTTGAACGGTCGTTGTCGCAACAACAACACCTTGGTAAAAGGATAATTTCAAAAATTGATGAAGTTAGTGTTGGTAAAAGGTTAAGTTATGATCCTGTGATAAAATGGTTATAAACATGTTCATATGTATTCCTGGTTCTTGGAACATGTGAAGGACATGAATCCTAGATGTCTGAACAGTTGCAGATCAACATGCTTAATATTATCATGGAACAATAATAGTTGATTTATTTATTTTGATATAACTAATAGTTGGGTGTGTTTGATGGCATAGATAGTGGTATGGTGCAACATAACATGGATGAAGTTCATCATGAACAATAAAGGGGAATTCCCCTCAAAGAGAGGATCCCACAAGGAGCTATTTAAATTGATGTTAAAATTTTAAGGTTGTGATAAAACTTGGAGAACACTCAGTATAATTTTTTTTTTTTTTTTTTTTTGTGTGTGTGTGTGGTGGTTGTGATGGACACACTAAACATGAGGACTCATGAGATTGAGTTGTTATGGGTTAACAAATTTTTATATCTTTTGTATTTTGTTGATTGAATTCATATTATGTTTTTTGTTTTCAATATTTCCTTGAGCATGGTAATGCTTCTTTTTTGTTTTGCCTTGTGTTATCACTGTAGTTTTATTTGTTTTCATTATTTCTTGTTTCCTTTCATGGTTTGGGCTTGGT
This sequence comes from Pinus taeda, assembly GCA_000404065.3. Taxonomy (NCBI): domain Eukaryota; kingdom Viridiplantae; phylum Streptophyta; class Pinopsida; order Pinales; family Pinaceae; genus Pinus; species Pinus taeda. The sequence continues at coordinate 95,249 of APFE031155608.1, read as the reverse complement.
GTTTGTTTGTGTGTGAGAAGTGAAAGAAAAATAAACTTTGGAGAAGATTTGGATTTGAAAAAGAATATGGAAGTGCAACACCTTGGCTAAAACTTGTGCACAAGGTAAATGGTAGTAAGGGGATAAAAGAAGATGAAAAAGAAACTAAAATGGATCTAGCTTAGCCTACTTGAAAAAAGTGGGAATCAATGTAACAAACATGAAAACGACATAAGAAGGGAGTTCTCTTAACCGAAATTGTGCTTGGATTCTATATGCATTCTTTATTTTATGAATAAGAGAAAATGCAATGAGAGCATAAAAATACCTTTTGTTTCAAAAGGTAATTGGTTGAGAACTATTATAATAGTAATATAAGTGGTTAATATTTAAATTATTATCACTATGTGAATGGTATGAAAATCAAATTTGTATTTTCCATGTTGTTAGTAGCATAATGAAGTTAATTTATGGATTCTAGGCCACATGCAATATCCAGTGGGTTGGTGTGAAAAGTGACATATTATTTTTAACTATCATTTTTGGACTATGCTTATGTTGATGCTTTTGACCTTCATTGTGTACATAAATGAAAATAATAAAGGTTAGAAGATGACAACATGTTCTTAGTATGGAGAAAGACATCTTAGAAGTGAATGCAAATAAAAATTCCCTTATGAATATTTCATTGAAATCCATAAATAGCTAAGTTGATGAAATTATGACTAATATGTGTGATGCTAAGACCATTCTAGAACTATTGATAATTCAAACAATAGGAACATCATAATCTAGTTGGACCCTTCAAAAGGTTTCGACAGAAGACATTGGGAATGACAACCAAGTAAATGAAGTCAGTGGTGAGCTTAGGTAAAGATGTAAAAATGAAGGAATTGGGTAGGAATTTCTTCAGCTGAAATTGAAAATATGTTGTTTCCAAATTGCAAAAGATTATATGGATACCAAGAAGTGGTATGGTGAAGCCAGAGGGCCTTTGGTATGAATCATTGCATTGAATTTTGCAATGCCTGTTGATTGAAATGGTGAATTAAAGAGATAATGAAGTGAGAGATATACATTTTTTAGTCCTCACTTATTAGTTTGTTGGAATGAAGGTTTAATTGCATTATTAAGTGGATGAAATAAACATGATGCAAATTTATAGTACCATTTCAATTTATTTGAACGCAAGTGATAGAATTGTTATGGATGTAACAATTTCGAAGTCACTTTAGGCTGTTGTGAGTTTATGTAATTATATCTGTATATATGGACATTGATAATTGTTGGTTGATTGAAATATAATGTTATATGAAATGTGTCAGAATGGAGGGAAACCAAATCCACCATTACATATCAACACCACCTGCAAAGGAGCCCTACAAAAAGATTAAAAATATCATAACTATGAGACCAAGATTGTGGATGAAGCAAGGATTGGGTGATTAAAATTTCTAGTATGAAATTTCGAGTATATCTCATGACATATGTTAAATGATATATGTGGCATGATGGAGTTGGGAGCTTGAGAATAACATTGAGAGGAAGGTAATGTGTTTTGTGGCACTTTGTTTAGCTTAAGGAAGGAAGTCCCAATCAAGGCCTTGACACTAAGACTTCATGAGTAGTGCAAGACAACATGCTGGACCATGAGTTTTCCTTAAGACTCCATGCACATGTAATTAGAGTGTGAAAAAGGCTAATGGGCTATAAGAATATAATGGCTACTCCATGCGAGGGTGGGTAACTAATAGGGTCCCACTATTATGTATCTATATCCACATCAACATAAAAACACAAGAAAAGATAGTCCAATGACATGATAATAAGCCACTTCAAGGGGGAAACCTCCCTTTACATCACATAAAAGAATATTTCTTAGATGATTCAAAGGAAAATACCTCCTTTGTATATATAAGAGTCTAAAATGTCAAAATATTATTAGGCCTACATAATAAGTATAATGTAAGGGTACAACAATAACAATAATGTGCTTCTACAAGGGACAATAAATTTATGGGGGATACACTAGTATTATAGTGACCTAACATGGCCATTTCCTTCAAAAAAGTGTTGTCATTAATGCTTGAGTAGTTTTGGATACTTCTGTATAAAATACATGTCCTCCCATGTGGAATATTCAACAGGTAAGTTCTTCCACTTAATGAGATACTCTGAAATTGATCGATTTTGTAGTTGGCATATTTATTTTCTATGATATATTCAAGCTCTAATATGATTTTTCATTCCTCTTCAACTTTTGGAAATATAGTTTGAACTAGGGGCTTCTCACCTATAACCTTCTTTAAGCGTGAAACATGGAAAATTGGGTGTACTCACAAAGATGAAAGAAGCTCCAATTTGTATGCCATAGTTCCAATATTTTGCAACACCTTGTAAGGAGCATAGTACTTAGGTGATAATTTATTATCCTTCTTAGCTTGCTTGAGGGAAATCTGTTTGTATGGTTGTAGCTATAAAAATATCCAATCGCCCACATCAAAACTTCTTTCATTGTGGCATTCATATGTTTGTTGTTTCATTTTATTTTGTGTTAGAGTTAGGTTATACTTCAAGAGTTGGAGAACTTTTTATTGATGCTCGGTGTGATCTTCTACTTCTTCAACCTTAGAATTTTCTCTTAAAGACAATGTTATGGATGGTGGATGATATCCATAAAGTGCCATAAATGGAGTCATTTTTTTGTGGTATGGAAGGAAGTGCTACACCACCATTCTGCTTGACATAATCGCTTGACCCATTGTGTTTCTTTATTAGATAAAAATAAATGAATATATCCTTCAAAACGTTTGTTTAGTATCTTATTTTTCCTAATTTATTGAGGATGATAAGATGAGTTATGAGATAGTTGAGTACCAACACAAGAAAATAATTCTATCAAAAAATTTCCACTGAAAAATGGGATCTTTGTGACATACAATAATATTTTGGTTTCCATGTAGATTTTAAATTCATTCCACAAATGCAGTAGAAATTATATCGGCTTTGAAAAGATGATATAATGCACAAAAGTGTGCATACTTTGTATCTCTATTAACTACCACCATGATGACATTATTTCCTTCATAGTTGGGTAAACCTATGATAAAATCCATTGATAACTACTCCAAATTCTAACTTGGAATGACTAATGGTTTTAAAAGACCTGGGCTATTAATTGTCTCAAATTTATTTTGTTGGGAAAACATACATACTAACACAAACTTCAGAATATCAAATTTAAGGCCATCCTAAACAATTCCTTCTTGACCCTGTGTTAAGTTTTGAAAGGTCCTGGGTGCACTCCTATAGGAGAGCTGTGCAATTCCAAAGGAAACTTTTGTTTGACTTGGAATGTATAAGATAAATATAAGTGATTTTTGTACCACTATGAGTCATTGTTCTAGATAAATGTATTATATGCACTAGGAACTTGCTACAAATTTTAAATGAGTATCCACACCTCTTCCTGGTTCTTACGTTCATCCCTTTCTTTAGTTCTACAATCCAGTTGGATAATACAAATGGAATAAAGAAATTCCTCCACATCCTCATCCTTTATTGAGAGAGCATATACAATAATATTTTCATTCCATTTTTTGTAGATTATTTCAAAGTCATAACCCAACATCTTTGTGACTCTTTTTTCTTGCTATTTTGAAGATAACCTTTGTCCCAAGAAGTATTTATGACTCTCATGGTATTTTATTACCTTGAAGTGTCTTCCGTTTAGGTAAGGTTTCCATTGCTTCAGGGCATGCAATGTTACCAAAATTTCCTTCTCATAAATAGGTTTGTGTAAATACTATCCTTTGATTAGACAACTTTGAAATGAAATCAGTCTTCCCTCTTGCATTAAAAAAATATCAATGTCATTTCTTGAGGCATCACATTCAACAATAAGGGTTTTTATGAAGTTTGGTGTAGCTAAGAGCAAATCTCAACGCATTACCTCTTTCAGATGTTAAAAGGCCTTAGTTGCTTTTGGAGTCCATAAAAAATCATCTTTCTTCAATAATGTTGTTAGAGGTGATGTTATTTTCCCATAATGCTTAACAAATTTGGATAATACCATATCGAATCGAGAAATCCTCATAGATTCCTTAAGGTTGTGTGTATTTTCTATTCCTTTATGGCTCTAATTTTGTTATGGTGTACCTAAACACCTTCATGAGATACAATTGTTTTTCCTCGAGTATTTTGAGTAGACTGTGAACATGTTGAACATGACCTTTCCAAGACTTATTGTAGATTAGTATATCATCAAAAAAATACTTAGGAAAATTTTATCAGGAAGGGTTTGAAAGTGGCATTCTTCAAACCTTGAAATGTTAAAGGTGCATTAGTAAGGGAAAAAAGCATGACCAAAAATTCGCAATGACATTCATGAGTTATGAATGTTGTTTTCAGAATGTATTATGTCTTCATTCTAATTTAATGATATCTTGAACAAATATCCATCTTAGTGAAGTAAATTTCTCCATGTATTTCAACCAACAATTCATTAATGACATGAATGGGAAATTTATCTTTAATAGTGAGCTTGTTGAGCTCTCTATAATCTAGATACATATGCCATGATCCATCCTTCTTATGTACCAATACTACTTTAGAAGAGAAAGAACTTTGTCTAGGTTGAAATATACCAACCTCTAGCATTGATGCAACCATATGTTCAATTTCACACTTCTATGAATAAGAATATATGTAAGGTATAAAGTTTGGAGGAACACTTCCTAGAATCAATTAAATATCATTATCCTAATCGCAAATAAGCGGGAGATCTTTGGGACTCTCAAATACCTTGGAATGATCGTCAAGAACTCTTTGGAAATCTAGAGAAATGGATGAATTAGATGTTTGAACATCTATTGAGTGTAATTGTGCAATTTTTTGCCCCTTGTTGTTCCTTCTTCAAAAAGAAATTCATGTAATTAGAGGTAATTATCATCCGAAGTTTCCCTATCATACCCCTTAATTCAGTTTCCTTTCCTTTGCCAAAAAAATTCAATAACAATTCCTGAAAATTAAAATCTATTTTCCCAAAAGATTGTAACCCATGGATTCCTAATACAACATCAACACCCTCCACTAGAATGGAAAGCATTAGAATATTCAATACATATTCCCACATGGTTAAATTGATATTATGCAACTTCATTCAGAAATTTATAGTTCCAACATTTGCAACCATCACTTGACACTCTGGTGCTAGATATAGAAATCAATTTAAATCCTTTTTTCTATCTTCCATTGAATAAAATTATGGGTACTTCCAGAATCAATGAATATTATACCTTTTTCTTATTCATATATCCTTCTACTTTGAGAGTTTGAGTTGTGGTAATTCCATTATAAGATATGTTCGGATTTGTTTCTTCTTTTTTAACCCATGTGGTTGATTCCTGGTGTATATCTTCTTCTTTTGACATTTCTTGTTCCTTTTCTTCATCTTATTCACAATCTATGCAAACTAATTTATTCTCAACACATTTATGACATTTTGTGTATTTTCTGTCACAATTGTAATAGTCATTTTTCTCTTCTTTCCTCTAGTTGTTGTGGCATCAACCTTCTTTTTTGTGGAAGGCTAGGAGTGGCAACACTTCCATCATTATAGTTGTGAGTGGTAGATCTCTTTCTTTCCATAATTCTTCTTTCAACTTTTCTTGCCAACCTAAATGCATTTTCAAATTAATTAGATTCCCAAACGAAAACCTCATGTTAGATGGTATCCATTAAAGTCCCTACGATGACATCAATGAGATGTTCCTTTGGAGTATCAATTACCTTGATATTCAATCTTTGGAATTGCTCAATGTGTTGCATCATTGAACCTTTTTGTTTGAGATTTATCAATTGCCTAAAGAAGATATTTCTCGTTGTATCCTCAGAATGTGCTATCAATTCCTCCATAAAAATTGTCCAAGTGAAAAGTGATTTACGAGAAAAAATCCATAGATACCACAAAAACTAATTGGGTTCTAAATATAAAGATGCAATGTGTACCTTTTGTCTGTGTTGCACATCATGTAGATCAAATAATTGCTCCACATGTCGTATCCATGTTATCAGATCCTTGCAATCAAACTTCCTCATATAGATATTAGGAATGTGGTGGTCTTCAATGAAATTTGGAGTCTCTAAAATCATGATTCCCATATCTTTTTCAATCATCATTAGCTTCATGGAATACCTTATCATCACAAAGAATCATTTCTTGTAGCAACTTTGTCAAACCTTCCCTCAAACCTTCCAATTTTCCTTCTAAACCATCCTTCAAACCTTCCATGTGCCATTTTATTTTTTCATATAAACCATGCATCTTAACATCCATCATCCATTCCAATTCATTTTTGGTTTCTCTTTGTGAGAGTGAAAATTGATGCATCGGGTCCCTTAATTTTGATATATTTTTTCTTCTTCGTGCGCCATAGTAGAAATTTCTAAGGTTTGAATGGGTGTGCAATTTTTTTGTTTAGGAGACATTTTGGAATCAATTAATGATATTGATGCTCCACTATCCAACTTGAATAAATTAAAACTATTTTTTCAAACAAAAGATATGCAAATTTCAAAACGCACACCTTTTAAGGGTTTTATTTTGAGCTTGTTGATAAGGCATCCCTGAAATTGTTGTATCTCTATGATTTTAGCCTCTTAAGGTATAAAATTGTATCTTGGGGTATTCACATTTGTCTTAACTCCAACCCCACTAGTTAGGCCAATATTGTATTCTTGAAGTTAAATTTATTGAAAATCTTCCATGACAACCTAATTATGGGCTCGTTTAGTAGAGTGAACTTGTACGAGATGACACACATCACAATTTTAAAATTTGGGCTTGAAACTAATACCTAACAAACTAAATTCCACTAAATTCCACTATATTTCAATTACTTCTTACAAAATTCAAATATGATGCTCGAAGAAAAAGTTATGACAATTTTCCCCGAGCCACCTATTTTAGACTGAATTTTGGAGCACACAAAAACCCTAACTTTCTTTGACCATATATTTGAAAATATACAGAACCCAGGTCTAAAATTCCATCCATATTTTCATTAGGATTTTTCCTCCATGTGTTAATAATTTCATGGTTTTAATCATCACAAAAAAAATTATAGAAAAAATTCCAAGGTGACCCATTTGAAGCGACAAAACCCTAAGATCAAAAGCTCTAATACAAAATGTTATGTATTCAAATCCAAAAAAAGTAGAAACACAAGAAAAGATAGCTCAATGACTATATAAGAAGCCACTTTGAGGGGGAAACCTCCCTTTACATCACATAAATTAAAATTATTAGATGATTCAAATGATAAGCCTCCCTTGGTATATATAGGAGTGTAAAGGGTCAAAATATAATTCAGGTATACACAACAATAAGAATGTAAGGTAACAAAAATAAAAATAGTGGGATTCTATGGGGCACAACAATAATAATATGGGGGCAATGCTAGTATTATACAGACATAACACCCACACAAGAAAGCCTTTGGCCAAGAAAATTTCCTAGAATGGGGATTTCCTAGGCTTGTAAAGGTGAGTAGTTGGTGGGAAAATAAATAATCATTTGCTCACTAGGGGGTTAGAATGAGGAAGCCAATTGGGATTTATGTATAGATATTATGTGGAGTAGTGTGTCTGACACTAAGTTCGGGTTGATAACCACTTAGTGAACTAGGTATAGGGATGGATTTGTACAAAAAGACTATGTCAAGCAGTGTGACAAACACTGAGTACTTCCCTTGGGGCTAACAACTACTCAGTGAGATGGATTTGAAGACAAAGCTGACTGAAAATAGTGTGGAGCACATATAACACTAAGTGATTGATTCAATTGATAAGAAACTTAGTGCAAAAGAAAAGAGGAAGCCACAAAGATAAGTATTAGTCATTAATTGATGGGAAAATAAATAATCATATGCTCACTAGGGGGTTAGAATGAGGAAGCCAATTGGGATTTATGTATAAATATTATGCGGAGTAGTGTGTCTGACACTAAGTTCGGGTTGATCACCACTTAATGAACTAGGTTTAGCGATGGATTTGTACAAAAATACTATGTCGAGCAGTGTGACCAAAACTGAGTGCTTCCCTTGGGGCTAACAACTACTTACTGAGATATATTTGAAGACGAAGCTGACTGAAAATAGTGTGGATCACACGCAACACTAAGTGATTGATTCAATTGATAAGACGCTTAGTGCAAAAGCAAAGAGGAAGCCACAAAGATAAGTATTAGTCATTAATTGAAAATATAATTCTATTTTGAATTATGGTTTCATAGGTTTTAAAGTTTTTATTATTGAATATCATAGAATTCATATGTTTATGATGTAGGAAAATCAATGAACTTCCCAGCACATGTGTATGAGGATGACTATAAGGTAAACAACGTTAATTTAATGACATAAGAGTATAAGAAACCTAATGGCACTAAAGAATTTAGAATTTAGACCATTTTGGTGACATTAGAACCTTTTGATATGCACTAATCACCATGAGGCGTGCCATGACATGTGTTGTTTTATTAATGCAAGGTAAAGTGATGTCTTAGCTAAGATAATTCTTCATGTACAAAGAAGCACTTTGAAGTGACGGATCACCAAAGGGACTGGGGAAGTATAGAAAGAGATTCTTGAGCTTGGAAGGTAAATGAATAAATGGAAGAAGAAACAGATTTACCAAGGGACTAATGAAGTAGAGAAGGGGATTCTACAACTCGAAATATGAATTGGTTTGATAGAATCTTCTACATACCAATTGGGATCAAGAATTCATTGGGTCTGTCCCAGAAATAAAAGAGTTAAAATTGTTCCTGAAAGAGGAATGAGCACAATGGATAGTGTGGTTGGAGATTGGAAGAGGATCATGCTATGGAATCGAGTAATCAAGTTGGTCAAGGTGCAATGGAAGCACTTTGGACCTGATGAATTCATCTGGGAGATAGTTTAGTAAATAAGGGCCATGTACCCATATTTGTTATTCAGTAAGTGGATGTAAGAGCTATTTATAAAGCTCAATATTTTTTTAGTATTTCACTACTAAGAACACCAAGGACAATGTTACCCTAATATGTAAACTTCCATGGATATTCCACTAGACAGATCGTCACAGTAGATGTGACATAACTATATTTAAAATATGGAAATATACATTATTACAGTTTTATTAAATTCTTAGATATATAGATTTTATCGTAAATAGTGCATGCACGCTAATGGAAATTATGCAGAAAATAGAGAATGGAAAATAAAAGTGAAAACACATAGAAGACACAACTGGGAAACCCTTTAAGGAGAAAAACACAACTGGAAGGTGTGGTCGCTCTACTCTCTTTCTCTGTTTGGAAATATGGTTGTGAGTACAACTAAGTATGGCATGTGGGCCGTGGGCTACTATGGTGTACATATCCTCTTTGGGCCGTGGGCTACGTGGATAGTGTGCTGGAAATGCGGGAAGAAAGGACACCTAAATAAAGAACGAAAGTCTCAGAAGGGAAAAGAAGGAGATGCGCAACAAGAAAACAATCATGAAGCGAATATGACAAGTGATGTGTTGCTAGATGCTTTTATTCTTTCATTAGAAAATATTGTTGATGCTTGGGTGGTAGATTCACGGGCCTCATTCCATGCCACACCTGAGAGGAAAAATTTTCACGATTATGTTCAAGGAGATTTTGGACAAGTTCAATTGGTGATGATAAACCCTGTAAAATCATTGGAATGGGTATAGTTTTCATAAAACAACAAAATGGAAATCAATGGCTATTGAAGGAGGTAAGGCATGTTCTAGATCTAAAGAAAAATCTAATCTCAATAGGGAAATTGGGAGGTGAAGGTTGTCTGACTACTTTTACAGATAAAACATCGAAGGTAACTAAAGGAGACATGGTAATAGAAAAATGAGAAAAGCTTGGTTCATTGTATTTATGCAATGACATTTCTAATTCTGTTACTTCTTTAACCTATATAGTTGAAGATACGGCATTGTGGCATCATAGGCTTGGGTACATGAGTGAGAAGTGGATGAAGATTCTTCACTCAAGAAATTTTTTGCTAGGTTTCAAACATGTTGATTTAAAATTCTATGAGAATTGTGTTTATGGAAAATAGAAGAAAGTCATATTCAATTGGGAAAGAAAAGAAGAGAAAAAAATTAAAACTTGTGCATACATATGTATGGGGACCTACTCAGGTATCATCTCTCAGTGGATTTTTCCATTATGTTGCTTTTATTGATGATGCAACCAAAAAAACCTGGATTTATTGTCTTTGAAATAAATATGATGTATTTGATACTTCCAAGAAATGGAAAGATTTGGTTGAAAATGAGACAGGAAAAAGGTTGAAGTGTCTCAGATCAGACAATGGAGGTGAATATTGAAGCAAAGAGTTTGATAGGTACTATTCATAGAATGGAATTCAGAGAGAGAAGATAGTTCCAGGAAAACCACAAGAAAATGGTGTGTCAAAAAGGACGAATAGGACAATCATGGAGCGTGCAAGGTGCATGAGATTGCATGCAGGATTTCCTTTACAATTTTGGGAAGATGTTGTAGATATTGTCGTTTATCTAATAAACATAGGGCCCTCAAGTTCCTTGGATGGTGGTACTCCTGAGGAGGCATGGATAGGTAAAAAGGTAAACTACTCATTTTTAAAGACTTTTGGTTGTGAAGCCTTTGTCCACATTAATAAAGAAAATGGAACAAAGCTGGAGGCAAAATCAAAGAAATGTACATTTATTGGATATGGTGTTAATGATTTTGGTTGTCACTTTTATGATTATGAAAAACACAAAATCATTAGGAGAAGAGAAGTCATATTCATTGAAAATGTTTTGTATAAGGATCAGCTGTAGGGAAAGAAACAAGAAAATTAAAAGAGAGAATACATAGTTCTCGATGAGATCACATAAAAATTGACAGTGCCTTAAAATCATAATCATCATCAGAAAGAACAAATACAACAACCACAACAGAAACAAGCACCTCAAGTACCTGAAAGTTGTGTTAGAAGATCTACCAGGACAAGTAGACCCCCTGAACAATACTCTCCTTCATTATATTATGTATTGTTGACTGATTCTGGTGAACTAGAATGTTATGAAGAAGTAGTGTAGGTAGAAACCAAGAAGAAGTAGGAGCAAGCCATGAAAGAAGAGATGGAATCCTTAGCACATAACCAGACTTAGGACTTCGTCAGGGTGCCTGTAGGTAAAACAACATTGCAGAATAAATGGGTTTAGAGCTTGATTGAAGAAGATTGAGGTAGAAAAAGGTATAAAGCTAGACTTGTGGTGAAGGGGGTTTGCACAGAAAAATGGTATAGACTTTGATGATATATTTTCTCCTGTTGTTAAAATGACTTCAATCAGAACTATTCTAAGTCTAGTAGCAATTGAAGATTTGCATCTTGAGAAGTTAGATGTAAAGGCAGCCTTTCTCCATGGGGATTTGGAGGAATAGATATATATGAAGTAGCCACAATGATATGAGGTAAAAGGGAAGGAGAAACTAGTGTGTGAGTTGAAGAAGAGCTTGTATGGCATAAAACAGGCTCCAAGGCAGTGCTATCTAAAATTTGACAGGTTTATGTCTGAACAAGGTTATACTAGATGTCACTATGATCACTGTGTTTATCTCAAAAGGCAAAATGATGGCAGCTATATTATATTGTTATTGTATGTAGATGACATGCTTGTTGTAGGTTCTAACATGTAGGAAATAAATGTGCTCAAAAGAAAATTGGAAAACTCATTTGCAATGAAGGATTTGGGTGCTGCAAAACAAATCCTTGGTATGAGAATAAGTAGAGACATGAATAATCAAAAAATAACATTGTCTCAGAGTGAGTACATAGAAAAGGTGTTGAAAATATTTAATATGCAGAATTCAAAACCAGTTAGTATACCTTTGGCTAGCCATTTCAAACTAAGGAAATGTCTCCCGAGACTGAGGAAGAAATGGATTATATGTCTAAAGTTCCATATGCATCAGCAATTGGAAGCTTAATATGTGCAATGGTATACACAAGGCCTAATATTGCACATGCTGTGGGATTTGTAAGCAAGTACATGAAAAATCCCGGAAAAGAACATTGGATGGTGGTGAAGTGGATTCTTAGGTATTTGGGAGGTACCACAAATCAAGAATTATGCTTCGGTGGTTCAAACATTTCTCTACAGGGATATGTTGATGCAGATATGGTGGGTGATAGAGATAATAGGAGGAGCATAAAAGGGTATGTGTTTAATGTAGGTGCACTCTCAACAACAAAAGCAGAGTATGTTGCTGCTACAGAGGATAGTAAATAAATGATCTGGTTACAAAGGTTTCTGGATGAATTGTGTAAGATGCAGGAGTTAGGAAGGTTATACAGTGATAGCTAGAGTGCCATACATCTTGCAAAGAACTTTGCATTTCATTCCAAGACAAAAAATATACAGCTCAAGTATCATTTCATACAGTTAGTGTTGGAAGATGGATAGTTGAAGCTGGAAAAGGTACACACTAGCTAGAATCCTGCAGATATGTTAACAAAATTTGTAACCAGGGAGAAACTAAGATTTTTCTCAGTTTCAATTGGTCTTCAAGTATGATGATGAAGATGAGAAATAACCAGGTCCAATGTGGTCTCATTGTCTAGTAAATGAAGCAGCAGTGGAGTTGTTGTAATCAGTCTCCAAGTGGGAGATTGTTGGGTGTGGAGCCTAATTATCTTCCTTATTCAAAGGTATCACTACATTGGATGCTATGTCGTAATGTGGCAGAAAAATTGCCCGTAATATTTGTACTACAAGGGGGTCTATTAGGGGGCGGCAGCAATCTTTAGGAGCCCCCCTTGGCAGGGGATTGGGGGTAGCACCCCTAAAGCTAATAATAGATGTAAAATTTTCCTTATAAAATTTTGTAATTTCGAAGTCAATCTGGGCCATTCATTAGGCAGAGATATGACAGTAGAAGTTATGTTTAATTTAGGGTTTTTTCCCCTAGAAGCCAACCCCTCACTATATATGAGGGAATTGTATTGTGTCTATGCAGATCTGTATTCTGAGTGAGAAAGAGAGAGGACATTGTGTGAGAGAGAAGAGAGTATTGTAGTGGATCTGTTGTAGGTTGTATCTCTCCAGTTTGTTGGATAATATGAAAGGAAGGTCTCATTGTTTCTCCATGGATGTATCCCAAATTGGGTGAACCATGTATATCTGTGTCTCTCTTGTTTTATGTGTTTTCTATGTTTATATTTCTATAGATTGTTTTGTGTTCCATTTCTCTATAATATATAATTTTCTAACAACATGTCATGGTATCAGATTACATGTCCCAAATTTGATCTTCTACATTCTAACTCCTGCAAAACCCTGCCATTATTCTCTGTATCCTTTGACTGTTCATTAATGATAAGTTTTTCCCCTCATGAGAGTGGCTTGCTGTTAAATGTGACCTCTACCTTAAGTAAAAATAAGACCTCTTCTCTAATTAAATGCTACCTCTATCGATGGTTCAAACACTCTACATATAGTTTTGACACAAGTGTTGGAATGAAGATAGAACCCCGTCACTATCTACAACATACAAGTGGCAAGGTAGACATTCAAACAAATATTCAAGCTCTCAATGAATTATATTTAACCTCCACTCAATGCAAAGATATAAACCAAATATATTCAGAAGATTTTTTTATGTTCAGAATATCGAAACTACTTATGCTCATAATTCTCTTGCAAAATCTATGCATTGAAGTTTTTTCGTTGGTTGTGTTCTAATGTTGCTAGTTGTGTTCCTGTATTAAATTTAATATGGTATGTGTTTTTGTGTACTCAATAATGGCCATGATTCCTATTTGAAAGTTGTGTGAATCTCCATGTCATTTTTTCCATGAATCCATGCATTACAACCGGTGTGAGGTGTAATGATATATGTTCATTTCATTAAATCAATTTATATGTGCATGAATGTTGGGTACAATGAAAGTGCATTCAATTATTAGGAGTGGTGTTTTATGATACATGGTGTATCATGTTATGCTTTTCAATTCTTATGGAATATGGTCACTCTTATTCATAATGTGCATATAATTTGAATGGAGTGAATGTATTATATAAAGTGTATATGAAGTGACGGGTTATATGGTAATGAGAGTGAATGTGGCATATAAAATTTGAGTTCATTTCTTGAAGGAGGCCATGAGTGGTACCTAGTATGGTATGTGTCATTCACTCTCTTCTATATGGTAATGAAATTGCATGGTAATGAAATTCCGTATTATATGGTCGTGTATTATGCGAAGAAGTGGCATATTATATGGTGGTGTGACTATTCATATGCACGGTAAAGGGTGAAGTTTGTTTTGAAAGCATATAGGTTTTTAGAATGCATTCCCTCATCTACATAGTGGAAGTAGTTCTCACTGGAAAAGAGAACTACCATGAGTGTGCTAAGAAGATAAAACACACCCTTATTTTCAATGAGCTTTGGAAAGGAGTTTGTGAAGGAGAAGGAGACAATGCACCTAAAAGGCCCACTTTAGACAAGGAGGTTGCCATTTGGGAAAACAAGAAAAAAAAGGATTATTCCTTGATTGAAATTTTAGTCAATGAAGATGAGAGTCATCATATTTTTCCATTTTCAAATCCTTTTGAAGCATTAAAGAAGTTGAAGAAATTATATGACTCACATTCTGAGCTTGAATTTTTTCAGTTGATGATCAAGTTGCTCAATCTTGAGTTGAAGAATGACGAACCTCTTTCCTTAGCAAAAAAAATAAGATCGATTATGAATGACATAAAAGCCACTAGTGTTGAAATAGATGTTCCTCTCACTCCTTATGTCAAGGCACTATATCCCGCTTATTCACATTATATTGAGTCATCACAAGCAAGTGGAAATCTTAAGGATATTTCCTTTCACTCCCTTGAGAAGAAGTTTGCTGAAAGAGAGAAGGATTTTAGGAAAAAGATAGCTCCTCAGTATTTTGAAGAAGTTTTGTGCCTTCCACAAAAATAGAATAATCAAGGACAAGATTCTTCTAGAGGAGGAGGTGGTCGAAGAGGAAGAGGAAGGAAGAATTTTAGAGGCATGAGGGGAAAATTTTTCCAAGGATAAAGGTATGATATTCATTGCATATGGTGTAAGAAAAATGGACATGATTCTTCCAAATGTAAGCTACCTAGGGATAGAATCGAGCAGGAAAGAAATGAAGAAAAAGGTAAAACACCTAGTAAAGTTAAAGGAAAAGCACTCGAGTTCGCTCATTATGTTGTGGCACATTGCAAAATTAGAGTAACTGAAGACTTATTTAATGCTTCACTTGCATCATGGAAAGATGTTTGGTTGCTTGATTCAGGAACAACTTGCCACATGACTTTAAAAAGAGATTTCTTTAAAGAATTTTCTGAAATTTTTTATGGAGCATTCTACTTGGTAGACAAGTCAAAACTCAAGCCATCAAGGCTTGGCACCATCAGGCACAACCTTCCTAGTCTTCCAGATATTGAGGTATAAAAGGTTTCTTTTTAACTCCTATTTATCTTACATTAATTATCAATATAGGTGTGATTTTATATTTCAAGAGTGTACTCAGTCTGAGATAGTCAATTCAATCCAAGAGTAATGCTTTCTAATTTGCAGTACAGTGCTTCAAATACAAGAGTAAATGGATGCTTGAAATAAACCCTACTTACAGTTTAAAATAAACTCAATGCTCTGAAACTAAATCATTCACTTAAGAAATTAACAGTGATTATCAGTCAACGATGCAGTAGCAATAACTATTTCCTTTGTCAACTGATGTAAATGAAATCAAGCATAAACAAGATCTTAAATCTGAGAACTCTGATAGTGATAGCCAATGTTCTTTATAGTTGTTGGTCTTACACTCCACACTAAAACAACTAATTGGAAATAGCAAGAAATTAAATCAACAATGCTGCCAATAGAAATGGAATGAATACGCTGAATGTAATAATGCTAAAAGGAAAAACCAAATACCTTTAGAAAGGAAATGAACAACAATGCTATTTAGTAGAAATGAACAGCATAACAATATATTTTTCAGAAAGTAGTAATCTTATTATGATGAAAACGAATGGTAACACAATTCAGTTACAGTTACAGCAATTTATAGACTCTAGAAACAAACAACAGTAAAGTAATGTGATTTAAATGAATGAAAACCAAACAAAACCATCACAGAACTACAATTGTAAAGTAATGGTATAGATAGCAAGTGGATCCACCAAGGTCAGGCCCTTAGCCACTAGTGAAGCACTGCTAGACTACTTCAGTATAAATGAATGGAACAGCAACCAACTTATGTATTAATCATGTGAAAATGCTACAGGTCATCGTACTTTGTTTAATCAATGAGAGTCGATGATCAGAGAAATACAATCCTAATCTTTATAAGCACTATCCATTTTATACTGGGCAGGTTGATAAAATAATGAAGGCAGATAAAAATAGCGATCCCTCAAGATACTCTCCATCCTTTAACTCTAGTTGTTCCCTTTGTCTTCTTGCACTGATGTTGTGATTTTCTATCCTTATCCTTAACTGTGCACTCTGATCCTGATCTTATTGTCTGGATACGGCTTCCTGGTGAAGGAACAACAGTTACTCTATTTTGTCTTTTCCTTCAAAATGGTAGTTTTCCATTTCTTTTATTTTTTGCATGGAAAAAGACAATAATTAACTAATTCGCAATAATCAATAACTCCCTAGTTTTTGCTATAATTATTTGATATATTATTATCTTAGGAATAAAAGGAGTTATGATAAAAGGAAAAGATAAGGAAATAAATGGTAAATTCATACCTTTTCCATAGCTCAGCACCATACTTTCTTCTACATGATGTTCCATAACTCCCATAGTTTATAAGAACTTTTTGTCTTTGGTCCACATCCATCAGCAAGGACAATCCATTCACATATTTGATCACAAGGTTGAGGTCAAAAATCATCATATCACTCACTTGGCATCTATTTGATAGAAGAAGAAAGACTTTTGAAGCTGAAAGGAACCTATGGTCATGCACAAAAAATTTCATACAATTCTCACTAAGATGAATGTACACTCACATCAAGTCTTTTATGGCATGCTATATTTGGATATCTTAACTATGACATCCTTTGCTTTTTGAAGAAAAATGGTGTTCTAGTTTGCCTACAATTCCTAGGAAACTTAAGCAATGTGATGCTTGCATCTTATGAAAGCACAGAAAAGAATCCTTTCATGATTCTCATTCTAGAGCACATACAAAACTTAAACTCATTCATTATGATTTATGTGGCCCATTTTATGTTCCTTCTACAAATGGTAATAAATATAGGAGGACATTTATTTATGACTACACCAGTATGTGTTGGGTATATCTATTGAAGAAAAAATATGAGGTTTCTGAAAGTTTTAAAAAATTTCATGCATGGATAGAAAATGATGCACAATATCATATTGGATCTATTTGTAGTGATAATGGAAAATAATATACTTCAAATGAATTTTAAAACTATCTTCACCAACATGGGATCAAACATCAAACAAATGTGCCTTATAATCCCCAACATAACGAAGTAGCTAAAATAAGGAATAAGAGAATCTTAAATATGGTACGTTCAATGATGTTTTCCAAGAATGATAAGTTGATGCTTTGGGTTGACACAGTTCTATGCATTGTATATATAAAGAATAGGTGTCCATCTCATGCTATCAAAAATAAGACTCCTTATGAAATGTGGTATAGTCACATTCCTTCAGTGAGGAATCTTAGAGTTTTTGGTTCCACCTATTATTCCTTGATACCTAAGGAATAGAAAAACAAAATCAATGCAAGGATTCAAAAATGCATCTAATTGGGGTAGTCAGATACCTCTAAATCATACCATATCTATGATGAAGTGAAAAATAAGTTCATAATATCTAGAGATGTGGCCTTTCTTGAATCTTCCAAGCTAACAATGTTGTTTTGTGGTAGTTTGATTGCTTGGATATATTCATACATGCGAAGTATTTTCAATAGTTTGATAATGAGATTCCAAATCATGAAGGGGGCATCCATATACTAGATCAATCTATAGAATCTTGTTATGAAGCACTCTCTCCCACTCATGAAGCTCTGACCGCTAATCAAGATGACACTTTGAGTGATGTGATTGATATAATTGGGAGGTTAAACCTTGATTCATCCTCATCTCAGTCAACTAAGAAGCCTAGGCCATCTCAGAAAGGTCCACAAAAATGGATGACAAAGACACTTGAAATTGTTTGTCCTAATGAGGTTGGAAATATAGGAAGAAGAAGCTTTGTTAGATAAAATGGAGGTGATGTAGACAATCCTG
Source organism: Pinus taeda (assembly GCA_000404065.3). Classification (NCBI taxonomy): domain Eukaryota; kingdom Viridiplantae; phylum Streptophyta; class Pinopsida; order Pinales; family Pinaceae; genus Pinus; species Pinus taeda. The sequence goes on along the minus strand of APFE031155608.1, from coordinate 76,924 downwards.
ATTCACATGTTGATATGGATGTTTCTTATGATTTTGAACTAAATTTGTCTATAAATTTCAAACAAACTTCCTTTAAAGAAGTCACTTCTCATGATGAGTGGAAAGAAGAAATGCTAAAAAAATATGATCCTTTCATAAAAAATGGCACTTGGAAGTTGGTTTATCCTCCACTAGGAACCAAACCAATTGGCTCCAAGTGGTTGTTCAAGAAACAATATAACGCAGATGGCTCACTTGACAAGCATAAAGCCAGGCTTATGGAAAAAAAATTCACAGAAGTAAAAGGTCCATTATGAGGATACTTTTTCCCCCACAGTAAAATGGGATACCATCCAGACACTCTTTGCCTTGGTAGCTCAAAACAGTTGGAAAGTCCATCAATTGGATGTAAAAACTTATTTCTTGAAAAGAGATCTGAAAGAGAATGATTTTATGTCCAAGCCAAAAGGATTTGTTGTGAAGGTTCAAGAACACAAAGTATGCAATCTTGTCAAATCCTTATATGGCCTCAAACAAACCCCATGAGCCTATTACAATAAATTGACTTAGTATTTATGAAACTCAATTTCAAACATTTTGATCTTAATGATCCAACTTTGTTTGTCAATAAAGTTGGAGAAATAATTGTATACCTTGTGGTGTATGTAGATGATCTTCTAATGATAGGGAACAATAAGAACTACATTGCATCCATAAAGAAACAACTAAGGAAATGCTTTGAAATGATATATTTGGGCTATGTTCACTACTATATTGGTATTGAATTAACCCAACATCCAAGGTTTATATCCCTCTCTTAGAAGAAGTACATTGGAGATCTGTTGAACATGTATGGCATGGATGAGTGCAATCCTATAACTACTCCAATGGAACAAAAATTAAAGCTCACATCTACTGAAGGAAAATAATTTCAGGATGCAACGAAGTATAGACAACTCGTAGGAAGTCTCAACTATGTGACTACTACTAGACTAGACATTTCACTTGTTGGAATCCTATCTAGGTTTATGAAAAATCCTTGTGAGGGTCATTGGTCTACTCTGAAAATGGTTCTAAAGTACTTAAACGAAACTCAAGAATTTGGACTCAAGTATACATAGATAGATGACTTAGTCTTCCTTAGATAATTTGATTCATATTTTGATGGAGATAAAGAAACTAGAGTATCTACTTCAAGTTATGTTATGAGCCTTGGAAGAGGAGTTGTCTCCTAGAGGTCGCAAAAACAATCAATTCCAACAGATTCCACAACTGAGGAATAATATGTGGTTACAGTTGAAGCAATGAAGGAAATTGTGTGGCTAAGGAAAATTATGGAAGATTTCTAGGAGAAACAAATTCATTCAACTCCTCTTTTGATTAATAACAACTCTGAACTAAATTTTGCTAAGAACCTAAAGTTCCATGATCGAACCAAGAACATCAATACAAAGTATCATCTGATTTGACATCATGTTGAGGCCAAGACAATCCACCTATGACATTGTTCCACAAATGAGAAGATTGTAGACATTTTCACCAAAGCACTTGGACTATAAAAGTTTGAAAGATTTAGATTGATGCTTGGACTCACCAACATCCCTTTAGATTAAGGGGGGAATGTTGACACCTAGTCTTTTAGATTAGGAAAATCCATGTAAATATTGTAAATAGAAAAATAATGGAATTTTGAAGACAAAGAGACATTTGGAGATGAATCCTAATAGTATCCTTCTCCTTGTATATATCCATGTTTTGTCTTAACGTAAAAGTACAATTTGATTCGTGGAGTTACTCTCGTGGCCTGGCACTCTTATTGGCCCAATTATAACACAACCCAATAGCCTACTAGTGGTTAAGTTTGACTACCTCAACCCTTAACGAGAGTTACAATATAGACTCTTATAAAGTATTTTAAATCATAATCACATGGCTAACACATTTTCCATGAATAATGGGGGTTCATGCAACATCCTCCTGAATTATGGGTGTGAAAACAAGAAGGTCAACTTCTCAGTGGCATAAATTTTGCATATAGACTCTGATTGATGCACTTATTGCACAATTAGAAATATATTTGTGTTTAGAATACCATGAAAAGGTGCATATATAAATAGGTAATTTTTTACCCCTGAAAGATTTCATTTGATGCCTTAAAATGCTCCCAAAAGGTTTTAGACCCTGTTTTCCCAATTTCCCTCTCGCTGATAAAAATGGTCCCGTATGTTGATTGGTCCAATTTTTCCACTATGAATGTATTGAGGCAGATGATAAACAATATAATGATATAATCCTAATCATCCCCTTAAGTGGTTGGGGTTTATAACAACCCTAGTATACTCCACTTGATTTTTGTAATGTAATTATATTCTGATTATAGATAATTATAAACTTATTTCAATTACCTAAATAGTGGGACCACAAATTCACGATCTAAGGGGGGAATGAAGAAGAACATGAGTGTTGTTATCTATCACAACTTCTTAAAAAAAATAGTATCTAGCAATTAATATATTGAATAATGTTCCACGAGGAACATGAAGAGACACTCAAGAAAAAGTATAAAATCGATTCTAAAAACAAACAAAAGAAGTCTCCCATAGGGATGAATGAAATGGAATGAAGGATATAAATAGACTTTTGGGTTGAAAAGTCACCCAAAAAGGTGATTCCCATAGTTCTTTCCACAACTGAAAAACAAGATGTAACAAATGAATCCCCATACTCTTAGTGCTCAGCGTAATTTCTAGTTGAGCTTGCTTCAAAAATCCCCTTGGATTATGGATCTAGCTTGGGGGTGACTACTACAAGAAATTCAAGCTATAGCTAGCTTATGGTTAGGTGGAAAATTGAAGTCCCACCTTTAGTTTCAACCATCATTATCCTTTCTAAGTGTTATTAATACGAGTTGTGAATATGAGGATTAGTTCTTTATTGAATTAATGTATAGCTCTGTGATCATATCACATGGTCGTAGAAAACCATTACATGGAATCAATATGTAGAATTCCTTGACTGTTATGTGGATTATATTGAAATTATACTTTGAGCTTGTAAGAAAGGTGTCTTGATTTTTTCGTGCAAGTTAATATGTTTCATATGGAAATGCAGTATTTTACGATTACAATTTATCACCTTATGTTATATATTTTCTTATGGGAGGTTCCAAAAGTTGAAACTTGGGCCATGATGAGGGGAATCCCACTAATCCTTCGGTCCAACTTTTAAATCTTTGGTTATGATATTTGAGGATATCTGATTATAGGAATTTGAGCTTCTTGAATGCTCCTAAAATTGTGCATTAAATAGGCCATGCTGGAATTTCTAGTATAAGTTTTCTTCTAAGAGGTTACAGAAGTTGAAAATTGGATCACAGTGAAGTGAAACCCCAATGGTCCTCTCGCTGAAATTTCATATCTTGGGTCATCATATTTTAGGATATATGGTCAAAGGAAGGGGAGATTTTTGAATGCTACTAAAATCATGCATTAAACAATTCATGTTGTCATTTCTTGTATAACTTTTCTTCTATGAAGTTCTAGAAGATGAAAATTGGACCATGGTGAGGTGAAATGTTGTTGATCATATGATCTAAATTTTAGATCCCAGGTAACAACATTTTATGAGATATGATCAGAGGAAGTCGAACTTCCTAAATGCACATAAAATCATGCATCAAATGTGTCATGTTAGCATTTTTGATATACCTTTTCATGTGGGTGGTTCCAGAGGTTGAAAATTGTACAATAGTAAGAAGAACTCTAAATGATCATATAATTTAGTTTTTAGCACTCGATATGCTATAATTTAGGATATATTCCATGAGTAATTTTCTATATTAATTTTCATGCAAAGTGTTTGAAGAAATGACTAAATGGTTTAATGGTTCACTACACGCAAACTGTTTGATGAAATGGCCCAATGAAAATGTCATTTTTGGATGGGGATAGTATTGTTCAAGTTGATATATGCTTATTTGCATGAAAATAATTTGACGAAATGTGTTAAAGGTTTTTTAATACAATTTTCATAAAAACTATTTGATAAAATACCTCAAAGACAAAAATCAAAAGTTGTATGATTGAGTGTTATACTTTAGTTCATTGGAATTATAACAATGTTTCTAATTTGATTTCATACAAAATGTTTATTAAAAGGTATACAATAAAAATACTACTTAAATGATTATGTAAAAGTACTTAAAGAAAGGTTTACATGTAAAGTATTTGACAAAATATATGAGATATGAAAATCAAGTTTTTGCAATTGTGGTTAGGATAAATTTAGTAGAGGTATGTGATGAATTGGTATCAAATCTTATTGTCAAGCTAGTAAAAGGAAAAAATAAAATTTTGGGTACCCCATAACCTTCATAAGTCATTGAGGAAACTTGGTATGTTATCATAAATATAGTGATTATGCTCGGAATATCTCCTTGAAACACACATGCATTTGTTAATTATATGGGGATTTATATAGTCATTTACAAAATAAATTGCATCTATTTAAACTTACAAAGTTTATGAGGCCTATGTGAAAGCACAATGTCTATAGAATATATGTAATATGAAAGGGAAACCAACTGGTTCTAAACAAAAATTCCACCAAGACCATTCCAAGAAGGAAAAGAAGAGGAAAAAATGAAAATACAATCAAATAAAAACCATTATGCAGAAGTGCGCGGATCCAAGGAAACACCATAACCATTATAATATCTATGATCACACTGAATATAAGTGTTTGAGGCTACATTAAGAGTTGGATCCAAATAACTGCATGAATCATACCAAGAATAACATGCTAGTGATAGATCTGGGAACCTAGTGGGGAGCATCATATTGAATGTTGATAAAAATATTATCTACAATATAGGGTAGGAGGATGTGAACTTAAATATCCATCGTCATAAGGAAGAGAAGGTGATTACTAAATTCTTCCATAACAATATATTAGGAAAATAATTAATGGTCAATGCCCTAGTCAATTTTGATTCATATGCCAACATCATAATAGAAAATCTAGTTCACAAGCTTGGATTGGAATTTCATGGTCATTCTAATCCATATTTATTTAGGATGGATAAAATAATGATATATATCTCAAGGTCAATAAATCATGTAATATAAAATTTTCTACAAGCCCGAACTGTATTATTGAATTTGAGGTATATTAATGTGTGTATTGTAGTGTTTATAAGCCCGTACATGTATATGGGGGATTTATCCTTCACAAGGATATAAAAAGAGTAAATATTATCAAGAATGGGTGATATTTCATAATTAATGCACACAACAGTAAATCTAGGATATTTTATGATAAGTCGTCACTAAGCCAAGAAATTAATCACTTATAATAGAAAATTTGTATTTCTTTTATTTAGAGAGGATCAACTAGGTGATGAAATGGTAAAAGTAAATATATATCTAGAGAAATGCACTACAGAGAAGAAAAGTCATTTTTAGGAGTTGTTGCAAGCACACTAAGAATTTTTTCAAGGTACTAAAGAGTCACCACCAAAGTTACGAGTGGAGCATGAGATATACTTGTTTTCCAACTTCCCATTCCCAAATATTGGTATTTATAGCCAGTTTATCCTGGAAGTAGATCAGATAAATAAATATTTGGAGAAGTTTATACAATACAGAGTAATTCAACAAAGCACCTCTCCTTCTATTTCACCTTTCATCATATTACCTAAGAAGGATGGTAATTGGTGAACGTGTGTAAACTATAGAGAATCTAGAGAAGATCATGCTTAAGAATAAATATCATTTTCCCAATATTGATGATTTGTTAGATGAATTTTTGCATTCCAAGTACTTCATTTATTTTAATCTAAAACTTGGATACCACTAGGTAAGATTTAAAGAGAAACACACCTAAAATATCGCCTTCGACAGAAGGAACAATCTATATTCATCACTGGCATTACCTTTCGGTTGTTGTAATGTACTAACTATAATCATGTACTTGAACACCAATCATGCTAATGTGAATCTTATTATCACCAAGAAATCACCTCACATGATTTAGGCTCTTCCTATAGCTGATGCATTTCACTTCCATTCTTTGTTCAACTCACTCATCTAAGTTGTTTCATAGTTTTGTGAGAGAGAGGGAGAGAGAATGTCATAGTAAATTATAAAGATCCTATACATTATTTTTATTCTTTATTATCCTTTTTTTTAATAATTAATACTGAGGGCATTGGTAACTGGGAAAATCTCTCTTGCATGGCTCAAGATTTATCCTAAAGGTTGCCACTATAACCCCCAATTTTACCCATGGAGCCCAGAATCTCATGTTGAGGTTAATCTTAGGATTTTGATGAGGTGGGTGGCATTAGAACTATTAGTCCCTACCACCTGAGCTACATGTGACCATGGAGTTGGGATTTGATTCACTTATGTGTGCATAAATCATCAAACCACTATCTCAAAGCACCCCATGACTTAAGATTAAGTGAAATTATTTACTACATTATTAAAATCAAATCAAATAAATTTTATATTTAACATTTAGTATGCTAAAGCACTAAGGGGGCGACTTAATTTGTGATCATGGTAATGTGAGTCCTGAGAAAACTAAGAGACCCAAGGTTCAAATCCCCCTAGTTTTGAATCGCTTTGTGGATAGGAAAATAGGTTGTATACCCTTGTAGGTTTATTAGTAGCCACATGTCACACGAGTTGTTGGGTTCCTACCCGATATATAAAAAAATATTTAATATCTTAAAAGTAAAATTTAATACTGAAAATTTATTAGAATGTATAATCTTATTAACAAATTCAATCCAAGATTTTGTGAATTTGTCACAATGCTCTAGGATTCATCAAAAATCCTCCAAATTCTCTCATAGACACTATGTAAAACTCTTAGTCTCTTTGTCACTTCACAATTTAGATGCTCAAATCTTTTGTGAGAACTAACATAAAAATTATAATTACCCATGAGGTGAAGACCAATCCAAGGTTCAAATCCCCTTGGTTATGACCTGGTTTGTGGATAAGAGGATAGGTTATAGACCTCTGGATATTTACTGTTAGCGATGTGTCATGCGAGCAATTGGGTTCCTTTGGGATAAAAAAGAAACCAAATAAAAACATTTAATATCTTAAAAGTCAAATTTGATAATGAAAAACTATTAAAATGTATAATCTTCTTAATAAATACAATCCTTCAAACGCTTTCATAAGTAGTATATAAAAGCCTCAATTTTCTTTTGACTTCACAATTTAGATGCTTAAATATCATGTGAGAACTAACATAAACATTATAATTAGCAATGAAGTGAAGACCAATTGGTATGCATGTGGTTTAGTCCCTGCGAGTTCACAAGTTCAAACCTTATGAGGAGGGGTTGAGGATGGAAGCCACTTTGGGGGATTTAAACTTTCGAAGCGGCGTCTAGGCTTAACCGAGCCTCACACAATCTAAGTGATAAGCATCCCATTGTGGGTGAAACAATCTTCTTCCATCCAATAAATGGGTTATCGTGGACCTAGGCTCAACCTAGTCACAAAAAAGACCATTATAATTACGTCAAACTTTTCAAAGTGTTTATTTTTTGTTTGATTGTTAAGTTGTCTGAGTTCTCTAGAGATTACTACAAGCCTAACATGTGGCTTGAAAAACCACGACCTGGGGGCATCTAAGCCATCAAAATCTCCCAAGGTTTGCACTTGGTCTAGTCCACACCAACCCTTAACATGGCTAGATTTTTTCCAATGGAATTTCGAATCGATGACCTTCACATCACAAAGTGACTTAACAATGCATCCCATCATTATCTATTCGATGCCCTATGGGCTATTTCAAAGTGTTTATTAATAATTAAGATTGTCACTATTAATGTTTGTGGATGTGGATTTTAATAACCAACCTAGATACATCTTAATTATGGATTTACCATGCGCAAAGAGGGACCAAATCTGTTTTCACTCTAAAAAAGGTTTATATCTCAAGAAGTTTAATCTCTCTCGGCTTTTAGTAGATCCACAATTAAAATAGATGTAAATTGGTTTAATTATTAATTATACTTACAAGCATTAATTATTTTTAATTATAATTTGACCAAATCAAAATGATAAACCATACATTATATTACAAATCTCTGTCATAGTTAAAGCTAGAATGAGCCTCTCCCCACAATAATTAGAAACTTTGGAAACTTCTTACTAACCCGTTAGACATTGAAGCTCCTTGTGACCACCGCTATGGAGCAGCACTTTCACATTGTTGGAGATCTCCATCAGCCTCTACCTCATCTCGATCTTCACGTGACCATGCTCTCAGAAGCTTCTGCCTCCGGGGTTTGTTTAAACTTCATTCTGGTCACCTTCATCATCACATGTTCAATTATCTGTACCCACACATGACTTCTCAGTGTGTTCCATGTGGGCAAAGGCTAGCAAGATTTTGTGGAATACAGCATCTTTTATTTCATTACATTTTCCACTCCATGCAATCCCTTTACAAAATTCTATTTTATTTGTACGAATTATTCACAGTTTGGTGCTTATGAGTTGGCAGATTCGTATGTGGAAATTATTAATGCATTTGAGCTTGCGTGGTATTCCATGTAGTGTTTGCCGGCATTATATATGTCATCTTCCTTGCCTCGTGGCTGTCACGGTACTATATTCTGTGACGCTTGGGCTACTATAGTTCCTAGCTTTTGCATTTATTCTCGACTGTGGTAGTCTAATCCATTGTCAAGTCATCTCACTAACAAGATGTTTGTCCCTGTGAAATTATTTCGTCTTCTAGAAAAGCATGAGAATATTAGGGAATTTCTTAACTTTTAATGTAATATTTTTAAAAACCGATTTTTTAGAACACCTTTTGGGCCATTAAATTTGTTTACTAATTTTTTTAATATTATTTCAAAATTAAATAGGTTGTATAAGTGTTTGTGTATTTTGAATATAACCAATAGAATTAATGATACACCAAATATAGGATGGCATTTATTTTTGTGAAAGCCAAATATTTCCAACAGCTATTTATGCACACCACTTCCTCAAATAATGGGATATAATTTTTTATCTAACAAGAGAATTAGTTTCACACCAAAAGGTCTGTGCTCTCCCGCTAAGACTCTTATTGATTTCCTAGTTAGAAAATATCCTCAAAGCCACAAGGGAAAATATTAGATATTTTCTTCAACTCAAGCCAAAATGGACATCCAAAATTGATCGAAGATGGATCTACATGAAGGTGGCATTTGATGTCAATAGGGGTCTTCTAGGGGAGATCGAAGCTTTTCTCAACTCCTTCACTTGACACTAGAAAATTAATTACTAGAGCATACCCATATATTGTTACCTTTCCCATGTCATTGGACACCTTAGGTGTAAGTACTTAACATTTGGACCATGAGCAAAGGAATACAAAAATATTTGGGCGAAGAGAACATGCTAGATAATCCACCGTCAATGGACCACTTTACATCAGTCCTTTCCAAATTTTGACGCTAATATCTAGAATGATTATTTCGATGAAATAGTAGTGGCCCTTCATAGAATCCATATTGACTCCAAGTATGTATTTCCCTTCTTCTCTTCCTCCCTAAGAAAATTGTAATAAAAGTATGTTGGATTCATCTTATACATTTGTTGTTGCTCCACTTACCCCACACACAAGCATCACACACTAGTTGGTTTTAACTCATTTTCCTCCCTCTAGCTTGTTTTCATTTACCACCATAGTCACACTAGTCCTTCCACCCACATCTCGTTCCCCCTCTCCCCCTCCTCCCCTTCCCCTCCACTCCTCCCTTTCCCTCGACCCTACTCCTAGTACCTTAGATATTTGTTGCCCCTAACCACCCAAAAATTTTCCCCTACCATGCATGCTACCTTTAAACACTCCCCTTCACCTTCCTTCGATAAGCCACCTTACCACCTACACTCTTGTATTTGTTAACACGATGCTACTCCCTCACAAGATGATATTTCCATCAATCCCATCTTCACTAATCATGTTGTGTGCAATTCAAAATTACTTAAATCCCAATTGAATGTAGTTTTCAACATAACACAAGCCAAAAAATTCATTATTACAAGGGTCCTTAGTGTAGGTTTAGCCATTAAATCCTCTCCTCTGTTATCCTCTCCTCCGTTATTATTTTATCCTATAATGCTAGAGGATTGGAGGGACCCTAGAAAATAACTTCCCTTAAATGTATCATTTTGTCCCACAACTTCAACATCATCTTTCTATAAGAAACTATGGTTGATGGGGCTAGATCTCATTAAGCCATTTGATCAAATATTGGCCCTTCTTGACCATTAGTGTTACGAACCTCTCTCGTGAATTATTGCTAGGTTGGAGCCCAAGGTTTAGAGCCCTAAACTCCTCTTTCTATAAATCTAATAAATTTTTCCACCCAGAATGTAAGGAACTTGAGACCATTTTTACAATCCTATACATATATGGTTCATACTTGAATATAATTTCCTTCTTGGATGAACTTATTCTAGTGCTTGTTCAAAACCATACACTATCATTGGAGGGGGAACTCCATCTTATTATCTCCCTCAATGAGGTATAGGGAGGCTCCCCTAGACATGAACCCATTTGTAGTTATTTTTCCTCTCTTTTCGACCATCTACATCTCATTAGCATAGAACCTATCAAGATCACCCTCACTTGGAGGAAATTTCACACCTTAGATGATGCAATTTCTAAAAGACTTGATCGATTTTTATTATCCGTGACTTTCTAAACTCCCAAATCATATACTAGTCGTGGACCACTATAGGTGGACATTCTAATCATCTCCCATTTCTGATTTGTTTATCCTTTGATCAAGAAAAACCTCTCCTTTGTCTCCATGTCAATCACTCCTAGTTCTCAAAGGAAGACTTCAATGGAGGATTCCTAGATTAATCTACACCACTCCTTCCCCGAATCCTATATAGTATACTTTGGAAAGAATATCAACAAACTAAAATAAGCCACCAAAAGTTGGTACAACTGATATGAGAAGAAACAAAAATCCCACCTAAAGGAAATTGAACTAGACATAACCTCTCATTACAATAATTTGAGTGGAACTTTCATTAAAGATATCATTTCCTCTCCTAGATTGACTTTGGAATATGAGAGAGGGGAATTGCTCAAAAATGAAGAAATAGGATGGAGAATTAACAATAGGACCATTTGGATAAAAGAGGGTGACAACAATATTATGTTCTTTCACAAATTTGAAACATATCAAGAAAACAAAAAAATTCATTTAGAAAATTCAGAAAGAAGATGACTCTTTGGTAGACACCATCATTGACAAAGCTCAAGAAGGAGTTAGGAACTTCGAAAATATATATAAATATCTAGTGAGGTGTCCCACCCAAGAAATCCTTGAGATGGTATTTGAATTTAATTCTATGATTAATGAATATATCAACTATGATTTGGAGGAAGATGTCACAGAAAATGAAATTGGATTAGTCATCTTCTCCATGCCTCGAGGGAAGAGTGATAGATTTTATGGCATTCTTGTTATATTTTATATGCACGTCTTTGATTTTTTCAAATATGATATCCTAAAAGTTGTACAAGAAACATAACTCATGGGGAATTTGTTGGGAACCTTAAATCAAACCTTTCTTGCCCTCATTTTAAAGAAACAATAAGGGGTATATTTCAAAGGTTATAGACTTATCTCCTATTGCAATTTTATCTATAAAAGTTATAACACACCACATAAAGCCAATATTTGGTGAGATTATCCCTGAGGAATAACTTGACTTCCTAGCCAATAGATATATCCATGATGTAGTCTCTCTCATGGAAGAATCCTTGCACTCCATCAAATAAAATAAGCTCAATGCCCTTGTCTTGAAAATTGACCTCTCAAAATCCTTCAAGAAAGTCACTTAGGCCTTCTTGAGGCTATTTCTCATAAAATTATGCATGGGACTGAAGTAGGTAAATTGGATTATGGGATGACTACAATATTCACCCTAGCTATCCCCATAAACAAATATCCATATACCTTCTTCAATATCTCTTGAGGAGTTCACCAAGGTTATGCCCTCTCACCCTTTGTCTTCCTCCTAATCATTGAAACCCTAAATAAGCTTCTATATAAGTGGACATCAAGGGACACTTTTAGAGATGTATAAGTGGTGCAAAACCTTCATCTCTCCCTCATACTCTTCATTGATAAAATTATCATGTTCTTGTTTAGATCATAAGAATGCATCTTTATTTTAAAATGCATTCGTTCCCTCTTCATCTAGATATACTAGCATGTTTCTTAATAACTAGAAATATGGCCTCATTTCCCACATTCATTCTAAAATTGACCTCGCCACAACACATCAATAATTTCCCTACCATCTCTTAACTATAGATGAAGGTTTTAAATATTTGGGATTATTCCTAAAACCCCTAGGTTACAAGTTTGTAGACTATCTTTGGTTATTTCAAAAAATTGAATAGAGAATATCCTTTTGGGTCAATAAATTTCTCTATAGAAGGGGAAGAGTCATCAATGATCCTAATAAAGGATAGCCTTGAAATTATTTTGGTCTACTAGTAGTCCATTGCATATGTCCCCAAGGGAATTTTCAACAAAATTAAAAAATACATGGTTCAATTTTCTTTGGTCTAGAAATAAATGAGAACATGACATCTGTTAGAACCTCAATTGACCTCAGGCTGAAGGGAGGAAATCCGAGGATAACCACAAACCAAGCTTAACCTGGTAGCTAGCCCTACCAAGTCAGGAGAGGGCTCTCTCCTTGTCAATCTCAGTTGAGATGACTGAATCAAATTTGGATTTTAGGCTAGGTATAGTAGCTCTATGGTTTTTGGTTGATTTTAAAGGTTTTCTTGTTGGATCAAACGGAGCAGGCAACTTTGGGTACGGGAAATCAAGTTAGAATTGCAGGGTGTTCTGTGGGGTGAGGTAGGTAGGTGTTTTGGCACTTGGAATTAAGTGATATGGTGGATCTAAGACTGGTGAGGAGTTGATGAGGGCATGCAAGGATCATGAGTCCTCTTCAAACAACTGAAAACATCAAAAACTAAATGCATTCCCAAGGGAGAGCACTGTAACCAATTTATTCTACCTATCTATCTTGATTTCATTTAGTTTAGAAGAATGCATTAGATTTTGGTACACATAACACATGAGAAAAACTAATGATAGAAGGAGAAACTATGCAAAAACACATTACCACAAGAATCCCACAAAAATAGCTGTAAACCCTAGTTTATTTCCTTGCCAAAGTGTTGTAGAGATGTACAATGTAGCTCAGAGCATCTAAGAGAGTCCAACCCTTACTAATGACTAAAAAAATACATAATATAGACATCAAACCACATATGCTAGCCATCAGGGGTCGAATCCATGAGAAAAGGGTTGGTTTCAACCATTTCTAAAGCAGGAACAAGAATATAGGCAGTGGAACAACTTGCCTCTATAACCATGGAAACTGATTCATTTACCCCTCAACCACCTCAAAATGATGAATATACCCTCTAAGGTCATTTTGCAATTACATTTACATAGTATAGCATCATTTACAATCATAAATTCATCTAAGATGAAAGGAAATGTCAACTTGTAGAAAAACTAGGCGAAATTTTGATTTTTGAGAAAAACTGACAAAATTTATCCTATGCACAATGCCTCTATTCCTATATGTAGTGCCGCTTCAGACCCGGTTTTGGAAGCATTCCCCTGGACAAAATTGAGCCCAAGACAGCTCGTTGGAAAGGAGCTCCTGTCTAGTTTCTGGAACATCTTGAATTTTTCATTTGGAGGTCATTTTCCCCCTCAAAAGTGGAATCTCCCAACATTGCTTCGTGTGTGTCCAAAAAGAGGGAGAGATGGCATTTTTTGATGGTTTTTTTACTTTTAGGTGACCAAGATTTGTCCAAAATTGCTGAAACTTTCAGGGATTGATTCTCTCATCATGATGAATTTGAATATGCAAGCCATTCTTTCAAAAATGTGTCTCCATCAAAAGCGCAGTGATGCACCTATGCCAAATTCTTATGTTGCAAAATTTATCATATGCATAGCGCCGCTTCAGACCTAGTTTTGAAGGCCTTCCTAGTGTCCAAATAGGGTTATAGCTTGTTGTAAAGCTTATCGAGTCTACTTCCTAGAACATCTTGAATTGTCTAATTTGGAGTTCATTTGCCCTGTCAAAAGTCCAATATCCCAAGACTAGTCAAAATGTGCATAATGAGGCTGCCGAAATGCAGAGTACTGTTGTAGTCAACTTTTTAAGGTCTTCCTCAACTCCAAATTGAGCTCACGATAGCTCATTGAAAATATCTCTTCATCTAGTTATCAATTTATGGATAAAGAAAGTCATTTGGTCATTCCATCTAGGAGAAAAATTGATTCTACCAAGGTTGCTCCAGAGGTGTAGCAACCCTCCTGAGGCAACTGTATTTTTGACATTTCTCTAAAACCATGACACTTGTGTAAAAATTGAAGGAGGTTTTTCTTCCTTCGCCTATTATGAAAAAAAACCTCTCTCACTTTTTCGAAATTTATTTTGTCTTGCTTAGAAACAAAAACCCTAGGAGAGGGAAATGAGCCTTACCTAAGCACAACTGAAGCACAACAAAGTGTAAAATGCCCCATTGGAACCCGAAATGACGATGACAACCCTTTGAATGATGGTACAGTCAGCTGAATGTTGACATGGACCGACCCTTGGAAAACTTTGGAAGGAGTGAAAACAAATCCTAGACCTAATACCTAGTGACCAAATTTTACTTGAAGACTCATTGAAATGACAAAATTTGACTTTAACACCCTAAAACCACTTTGTAAGAGCATGCTTGATCACTTGTAGAAGGCTGCAAAGACTAAATCTAACAACATCCACTTAGTAAAATGGGACAGATTAGCATTTCCTAATAAACTAGGAGGGTGGGGTATCAAAAATACTTTTCTCTCTAACAAATCATTGGAAACTTGAAATCTTATGAAATTGATGCACAACACCTCACTATGGGGAAATGCTTAAAAAAAAATACCTCCCCTACTCGTCATTTGTATACTAGATCTGTTAGGTGAGGAAATGATCAAAATTATATGGAAGGATTCTTCTTCTAGCCTTCCCACTTATTGGGAATTAAATGGTATGGCACATTGGAAATGGTTCAACTATAAAACTTGATCTAGACCCTTAAATGGTTGTACATATTCTTTTGAGTTGCAAAACAACCTTATTGAGCAACTTAACATAGAAGGATTTGTATTTCCTCTCCGATGTTAAAACACAAAACCATTATGGTGGCACAAAGGATGTAAATCAACATTCAACATAGACATTTTGGGTTAGGATGTTCATATTTGGGAATTTTATGTAAGCCTAATTGTTAAAAACTTCATCAGACTTGAAAAGGACACCAAGGATGACTAGGGATGGTAAAAAAAATACCAAGAATTGAAATTTAACAAAAAAATTGGGGTATGAATCACATGTTGAATCACTTTTGATAGGTAATAAATAGTGGTGATGGAGCCAAATATGGAAACTCCTTTCACCTTTAAAATGAAAAGTTACTCTTTATTTGATCCTAAAAAATAAATTATAACCTTGCGATACCCTTATCAAGAGGGTATGGATAGGACCCAACTATTGCAATTTGTGCAGATCTCTTCATGAAAATTCAACTCATTTATTCATCTCTTGTGTATACATAGTGTAGGATTTTAGAATAACAGTGATAGAAATAGGAAAAAAAGACTCTTCAATAGAGACAAGTTTGGTTGAATGCCTTAAAAAATGGTTGCAAAACAAGGATGTTGTATCTAGTGCGAAAATAATTTGGCCATCATCTTAGATAGATACATTCCAATGAAGGTTACAACATACTTGGTAATGGAATGATGTGTGAAACACAAAGTTGAGCTAAAGGGCTTAAAGAGACATGTCTGTGTTGTATCTAGTGCAAAAAAAATTTGGCCATCATCTTAGATAGATAAATTTCAATGAAGGTTACAACATAATTGGTAATTGAATGATGTATGGAACACAAAGTTGAGCTAAAGGGCTAAAAGAGACATGTACGTGTAATGCCTCCCCTCACTTTGGGCACTTCATAGGGCTTTTTCAATGGTGCAACATAAGGCCAATGAAGTAAATATCGGGTTCACGTGGCCCTCTTCCTCACACAATAACAATGTACACATTTCACATATGCTCTTAGTCGAGGCAAAAATAATTGTGTAGATTTCCTGGCATTGCTTAATCTTCTACAAATTTTCTCAAAAAATGTCAATGAAATGTAGGTTATGGGAGACTTTAAGCTAGTCACGGATTCTGCCAACAGCAAAATGCAAGTGAAAATATCTTACTATGATAATTCTCCAAGATTCAAAAGAAGCCATCAATTCCTTTGACTATATCTCATTCCCACATATGATATGTGAACTAATGTCTACCACAAACGGTCTCTCAAAAGATGCATTAGAATTTCTCGATAAAACCTTTGTCATCTCGTATCTCTTAAATAATGTGTAATATGACTAAATAATCATTCATGCATAATAGTTACCTCATATTTTCTTTTGTTTTTCCTTTTACATGAAAAACTAACTCATAGATTTTTCTTCTTACTGCAATGTTTCCCATTATTTTTTAGAAGAGAAAAGTGTACTAGCTTTTTTTAAGTCATGAAATGAGAAAAAATATTATTCCTCCTCCATGATACTTTAGGATGACATTGTAAAAGCAAGACAGCACTAACTAATTACGAAATCAAATGTTTAAAAAAGTCGCATGACTTGGGAAAAAATTGTCAAAATAACACACATATGTATATTCTTACTTATGAATATATAGTTAAAAAATAATTTTAAGCAAATTATATATTATTTTATAGTTGTCAAGCGTTATTGGTTTTATGTTCATACTTCTTTATTAAATATGGGAGCTACCTGCCGATAGAACATGTTATTACGTGATTGTAACATGAATGGGTAGATTGGCGGAGTCGGGTTTGGTGCAAATGAACTTCAATTCTCTTAATTTAATTGATTTTTGATATCCAAAGAACACCAAATCGAGTGATTTTGATTTCATCTCAATATCGAGGAGAAATCTCAAGACTTTGTAATATATTCACTTGGAACCACATTATGAACTGGTATTAGTAAGAAATAATTGGGTTGGGTGCGTATATTTATTATTACCAAAATCTGATTATCTAGTATTTCCTTCCTACCTTTGTAATCTCATGCTCTGTGATCTTGAGTGGATCCTAACGTTTCTTAAAAAGCAGTCAATTTTAAGTACTATTAAATCTATACATTTGGTGTTGGATCATGAATGAATTGAATGACACTGAATTTTGTTGGAACTATATGATCTTCTTTCTTAATAAAGATCATAATATTTTATATATGTTAGTTAGACATTGTGTTTATATAGAATATCTTGAAATAAAAGTGCTTTAGTTGGAGATATTAAAAAATATATACGTTCGCTTGTTTATTATTTTTCAATAATTTTTTCATTTTTTCTTTTACATTTTATTTTTTTATATTCAGAATATAAATTTGTAAAATTTTAATTTTTTTTTTATATATATATATATATAATTTATTTTTTTCAAGAAGTAACTGATAAAGCTGAAGATTATTGTAAAAAATTTTAACATGACGATGAAGATTGTTGTAAATTTTTTTAACATGACGACTCCTAAAAGAGTCGATAAGGTAAGGAAATGTTGAGGAAATGACTCTCAAAACTTTGAATAATATGACAACGACTATTAAACATTGGTGTAGAGTAATATGACACCAGAACTCTTGAAAGTGTCCATGCAATATTGAGAAATTGATTCTCAACCTCCAAAATTAGGATACAAAGGAATGTATTTTTTAGAAAAAGAACAAGAACCTCTATTCTAATGGAAAACAACATGGAAAAGAAAATATCCATTAGTGTATATAATTATTACTACAACAATGGACTGAATATATCATCTGGTCTTAACTCAACATGCATAGAGGGAAGATAGTCATAAGGCAAGAAATCGATAACTAGAGAAAGTCATCTAGACCGATTGTTAGAAACATATTTTTTTTGCCTAGAATATGATAGTGAGGTTGAAGTAAATTGGAAAAAAAATACCTTTTACAATAATTTGAAAGTTGATTTATCATCATGACTAAGAAAATTTAGATATAGTTTCATATTCCAATAAATCATATATATCAAAGCGCATTTAAAAAGTATATTTATTACATTTATATATTTATATTAAGTCTTGGTAGGTGCTTACAAGCATAATATGCCCCATCCTCAATTACTTTAAAGAGTTTCTCTCAGCTCCCACTGTGGGCAAAGGCTTATGCAGACCATATAAAGAGATTAAAAATATATAGACTTCTACGCATGCAAAGAAGTGATCGTCATAGAAATTCACACTCGTTAGCTTTACAATGTTACAACTTATATATTCAAACAAACCACTGAAACAAAACCTACATTACAATCTTAAGAGGGATAAGCTTGGGACTTTCTCTATTTTCAAATTAAATGACAACATGTTAAAAGTGGCACGATACCTTAAAAGTTGAACCACTGGTGAAAAGTGAACCAATACATGGAACCATATGTGGACCACTTTTCCACCAACATAGGATGTGGATGAATTTGCTTCTCCATGTCCCTCATATTTATTTTCTTTCCACGATACCTTAAAAGTTGAACCACTGGTGAAAAGTGAACCAATACATGGAACCATATGTGGACCACTTTTCCACCAACATAGGATGTGGATGAATGTGCTTCTCCATGTCCCTCATATTTATTTTCTTTCCAGACTTATTTCCAAGCCTCCTTTTGACATATGTTCATTAATGGACACAACATCCCTTCCAATAGCTTGATAGCCCAAAAGACCAAGACCCCTCAAAGAAGCAACAACACTCAACAAAAAATCGAGTAGTTGATCATTTACCAAGTATTAATCACGTTCTAATAGACCTTTCTTTTTGGAACTCTAAAGACTTTTTTTAGTTATGGGCATGTGAGAGCTATAAGAACTCTTGAACTTTCTAGTGGTTGAAAAAACCAAGATGCAAATCTTTATTACCTATTATAGTCCGTTTTGCAAAAGCCAACATGATTACTTTATTAATCTAGTATTCGTATTTAAAACAATATTTAAAGAAAATAAAATAAAAATTAAATTAAATGCTTTATTCAATATTATGAAGCGAAGAGAAAATTAAACTGTTGCAATTTTTTTAATAAAACAAGTGAACATAGAGTAACAATGAACCGAGCTAGAATCAAGAGTGCTTACATGAAAATATGATATATTAGTAAAATCGCTATAGATTATTAGCCAAGTTATCTAGTATATAATTGCGCCCATAGCCATAACAATCCTGGTGCATTCTCTTCTGATATTTTAGCCGATGATAGGCCCAAATATATGTATTTAATAGAACTTTGATGTCATTCTTCATTTACAATATGTAGGTCTCAGTTTTAACACAATTTATCAGCTATTTGGTTAAGAAGTTTTGATATTAAAATAAAGAGCTTCAATTAATTAGTAGTGTGTACTTCAAAATTTTTATTTTTTATTGAACTTTTTTAAAATTAAATTATCATTTAAAATTTTAAAAAATGTCAAAAAAATAATGCAAAAATTATATCATAACATAAATTGAAATACTAAGGTATATGGATCTATATAAATAGATTATTAGTCAAGTTATCTAGTATACAATTGGGCCCATAGCCATAACAATCCTGGTGCATTCTCTTCTAATATTTTAGCCGATGATAGGCCCAAATATATGTATTTAATAGAACTTTGATGTCATTTTTCATTTACAATAGGTAGTCTCAGTTTTAACACCATTTATCACCTATTTGGTTAAGAAGTTTTGATATTAGAGTAAAGAATTTCAATTAATTATGTAGTTTAAAATTTTTATTTTTTATTGATTTTTTTTTTAAATTAAATAATTATTTAAAATTTAAAAAAGTCAAAAAAATTATGCAAAAATTATACCATAACATAAATTGAAATACTAAAGTATATGGATTTATATAAATTGGGATAAACTCTAATTCTTGAGAGCTACCAAAAACGGTATGCAATAATGAATTGCTGAAGTTTTTATTTTTTATTTTTAAGTTTTAAATTATGTTTCTTTAAGAGATTTTTTCAAACTTTTCAAAATATTAATATATTTTTTTTATAGAATTATTTTTTAAGTTATAATCTTTACTTAAATATAATAAAAAGATTTATTTAATCCTGAACTTATCATGTATCCAAGGGATTAAATCTTTCAAGATGCAAATTTTCTTTTTAGAGTTTAGAACTTAAAGTAAGGTATTTAAAGTTGGATGGATCTATATTAGTTCTAGTCTATAGCAATATCACATTTTTATATTATCATTATTATGTATATATTTGAGATAAATTTCGTTCTTTGAAATTGACTTGATTAGAATTGGAAATAGTAATATATAATAATAATAAATCAATATTAAATGATCAACAAAATAAAATAATTAATATAATGAATAACAAATATATACAAGGATATATCAATTATATATATCTATCATATTTCAATACCTTTACCAAAGTAAAGAGTATAGATCTATGGATCAAATCATGTTATGTGTAATATTCATTTTTTGGATATGGTCAAAATTAACAAAATTTATCTATAACATTTACCATGATATTTTCCCATGGTATTTCTCTTCATTTTTCGGGAAGAAATAATAAAATAAAATTTCTAGAAATCATTGTGTTTTGATGAAAATTTTACACAACAGTTGACATTTTTGTGCTGAATTCATCCCACATTCACAAGTAAGGTTGAGTTTCTTAGATTTTTTTTTGGTCGAGCAGCCATTCACATGTCAGCTCGAGTGCCTCAGAACCTTTCATATTGTTGAGCAGCCAAGCGGGAATATATGAAGGCTTGTGGGCATTACGAGTAAGTCGTGATCGGAAAAGTTTGATGTCGTGAGAGTGCTTCTTTTGACCGCTCAGATTGGGAGGACCTGTCTTGAAGATCGTAGCCACCGTGTCCATAAGAGTAGCTTCCACGAGAGGGGGCGACATATTGTGAGGAAGCAAAATTCACACCAGAGCCAAATATGGTCGTTGCGTCGTTGAGGTTAGAGTTTGCTGCCAAATAAAGAGTTGGTCATTGATATAGGATCTTACATGCGCGGATAATTTTGTTTTCTCAGCCGTGGAAAATCCGAATTCAGTTGCATTTAGACGAAAGGAGAATGATTCTGGTTTTCTTTTTCTGGTTAGAAAATATCGTATTTGTTATAGTTTGCGTCTTAACGTCTGACTACATTCGAAGTTGGAGAATTTCATAAAGGCGGCAATCGAACAGCTTTCTACCAAATAAACCGAGGACACAGCAATGGTCACACCAACTGTTAAAATTTCCGACAAGCAGTTATATGAGTATTCTGTCTAGCATCCCGGATAATGTTATTATCACTCGCGCCTCAAGAATTGACCTCGATGAAGGTGTGTTTTTCGGAGGTTGGTTTTCAGAGAGTCACAGTCGGCATGTCACTTCCTAGTGGGCGGTGATCGTCCGAGCAGCAGGCCATAAAGGCTTCAAATTAAAGGTCGCCCAGTAGATCTAAAGATCGTTGCTCTCTGCAAATCCTCAAGGAGACTTTTCTGTCGTGGGTGCTAAGCTCGACAGGTCGTTTCTTCGTGCGCTCCATTGGGCAAACAAAGCCTTCCATACAACCGAACTTCTTGGAGCTAGCATTATCCGCAGAACAGCTACAAAGCCACCACAGACGTAGATGCAAACAATTGTTGCGGGCTGCATGTAAAGAGATGTGATCCAGGCACTGTGCACCTCTGTTCAATCATAAAATGCCAGCGCGAGAAGTTTGAATGTAACATGCTTAGAACGCACACGCACCTGGTAAATTGCATTGACTACGTACCCCGTAAATTACATTAAAGTTAATACATTATTTGGTTGTCATTGTTGGAGGTAATACACACTTAAGAACTTCATTATTTCCACATGCTGATATTTAGTTAAAGCATTAAATGACATGCAAGGCTTTAATATTGGAATTTTTACTAGATTGACGCTTTTGACTGTCTATGCATGTATGAGACTACATGTAAGATCTTTTTTTTTGACTGTCTATGCATGGATGAGACTGTATGTTAGATCTTTCTTTATACATGATGTACTTCCCGATTTGCTCCTCTTTTCACTAGGCAACTTGCTAGATTTTCTCCTCCTTTCACTAGGCAACTTGCTAGTTCTCTCCAAACTTGTTGCAGGTGTTGAATGTGTTGAGTCCTCTCATTCATTACCACTATGGCGCATTACCTTGGTATCTTCACCCAATAATGCTATATTATGAGCATTGTAACCTATTTTCTGAATCAATCATTCTTTTTTGTTCTTTCAATTCTTTTAGTATTTTTGCTCTGCAATATTGTGTGTAAATTCATCTCCGCAAGTTTTCTAACACATTTACGGCGATAACCAAATAAAATGTTTAAACCCTTTTCAATTAAAACAGGATGGAATTGTTGATTTAGATGGATATTGACATGGTTGGTGACATAATTAAATAAAGTGCATGGGATAAGTTAATTTGATATATGAACGAGTTCTTCTCTTGCCATGACATTCCAACCCCCCCGGAGCCAAAGCAGAGTACATCATATCCAAAACTATGATGAGACATTCGTCAACTACATTGTGTACATACTTGAATGGAAGAAGCAACTAAGCGGAATTCTCGATAGGTTGGCATCTAGATGTCTCAGATTCGGTGCCTAAATAGAAGTTTTAAATGAACCATAGAGAATGGTAGAAGGGCCAAAGGATTATTGAGCGATGCAAAAGGATTGACAAATAGGTCTCACAAGCTGTGGGCCTCCTATGTTGTTTCCCCACATTGATTCATAATTGAGTTTATCCGAAAGCCTCTTGAGGTGTGCAGTGAATAACAGCAGTGCCCACGCGTGTGTAGGGAAACGCTCTTTAGCAACAGAGCCAAGATTACGGTTGCATGCCCAACCAAACCCAGTGCTGAGTGGAATTAATTCCGTTGTATAATTTATGGTGGGGCTAATCCTGGTATTGGTAAGAAAGCACATGGATTAGATTTTTACTGTGGGCACCCTCATAATTTGTCTTCACTATGCCAACTATTTGGTTGTGAAGTTATATGCTGGGGCCATTCACATCCACTTAATTGGTGGGCTTAATTGCCATTTTTAAAACTGAACCATGCAATTTGGGTGACATTGATAATTATATTCTTGGGCTTAAATTTTTGTGGACCGGAACTGCTCCCTCCCTATTTATTATATCTTGATCGATAGAATGTTGATATAATTTCTCCATGAAAAATTAGTATTTTATTGCTTTGGTATGGGAGAAGATGGACTCTCTCGAAGAGACATTGGAAAACACCCAGCAAGTACTTGATGAACTAGTGAAAATATATGGTCCTTTACGCAAAAATAACTCCATAGACAAAAATGATGGTGAAAGCAACAGACCATTCTCAAAAAGGGTCAAAGTCATTCTGCAGCAGAAGCACCCATGGGAAGTGAAGGAAGGACAAGGAAGAGGAGCTAAGTTCTTCACACTTAGATCTAAATTGCAATGAACAAAGTCAACCATAGACCTTAAAAATTTGGAGGAATTGGACACATGTCTCTTCGAGTTGAGGCAACTAGAATGGAAGAAACTCAGTTGGTCTCTCAAACCATCTATGCTTGCATTTATACAACCCAAACTCTGGGAGCAGCCTTGTGAAGAGGTCAATTTCACAGTTTCTTCTTGTCTTAACAGGATCATAGCTTTAACATCACCACTACTGCCTTATAATAATGATCTCATGAGGGAGATATTGTAGTCGATAGTGGAATCCCTTCAAGGGTTGAACAACATGATGCATCCTACCTTTCAGAAGTGACGCAAAATCTTAGAACTCATGGAAGAGTTTAGCTTTGACACATTCATGCTGAATCTGGAATGTGACGACTTAGTCTTTTAGGTGTTCCAAAACTTTTCCAGCAACAATACAATGATTCATTCAGACCGTGTCAAAACAAGCATGCAAAATATTGTGTCCCTGTTCTTACAAGGAGATGTTGATATTTGCAAGATACTAAGATCCAAACTATTGACCATTTGGAAGAAGAAATTAATTGTGTCACCAACGACCTATGATTTGGTGGAGAAGATGGTCATGCAAAACATAAAATTTCTCAAAAGGGTTCTGAATAAGAAGGAACTTAAAACAATTGATGGAGGGTAAGCAAGAGAAAAACTTGTAGCAAGAATGAACTAAGGAGGAGATGACCATGCTTTATTTTCAAGGGACCTTGGGCCCTTAACCATTCATGTCCAAGTGATAGGAAGGAGGAAAGAAAGATAGAACAAGAGGAAATTCCTTTAGATCATAGGGGGTCTTCTGGAGTTAGGTCTATTAATTTTAAGGATGGTGAGTAGCAACGTAATATTATTCAGAGAGACTTGTAGGATGACAAGCATTTGGGAGTGCCTGAGGAAATTCTACCAAATGGTATTGATGAGGTAGACTCCTATGCAACTGAGTCCATAGGTCTCTAATGGGATGTCCATAAAGAATATGAACAGTCAAGTATAGATTGTTGTCCACTAGTGCATCTATGTTTGACAATTGGAGAGTATGAACAACATATTGTCTTCACAGACAGAGGAGGCTAGAGAAATTTAAGTGAGGAGCCAACAATAGTGAACCAGAATGATGAGCATGATAATAAGGAGCATCGTGACAGACATAAATTGCAATTCCACGAAGGAGATTGGGCATTCCTATACAATTCCAGGTTTCAGGATTTACCCAAAAAACTCCAGATATGATGGCTTGGACCTTATGATATATAGAAAGTGAATGACAATGGCACCATTACATTGACTACCATTAATGGATCTAGAGATTCTTTCAAAGGAAATGGTGATTGAGTGTGACTTTATCACAAACCGTTTACTTGGGAATCCTTTTACCAGCAACTATGGGAAGATTCTACTATGCAGATACTTGATAAGGAAGATAACCCGTCCTCAACATTAATTCACTGAACAATTCCTTTGTTTTTGAATTTTGTACATGAACTTTGGTCTTTAATTTTGCTTGTATAAACTAGTTTTTTTTGTACAGATTTTGCTGCTGTTCCATTTAAGGAACAACCACTATTCCTCTTAAGGAACAACAACCATTCCATTTAAGGAGTAGCAGAAGGTTTATTTATTTCATTTTCATGTTCTTCCTCTTAAGAAACGATAGTCATTCCTCTTAATGAACAACAGTTGTTCCTCTTAAGGAAGAGCAATCTTGCATGCTTATATTTGTTTGATGTTCCTCTTAAGGAACAACAATCATTCCTCTTAAGGAAAAACATTTTTGCATGTCTTGTTTGACATATTTATTTTTGTTGTTCCTCTTAAGGAATAGCTATTGTTCCTCTTAAGGAACAATTGTTGTTCTTCTTAAGGAACAACAGTTGTTCCTCTCAAGAAACAACACCTCTACGTCCTTTTTATTTTCGTTGTTCCACTTAAGGAACAACAGCTATTCCTCTTAAAGAACAACATGTTTTCCTCTTAATGAACAACAATTGTTCCTCTTAAGGAATAGTAGTCGTTCCTCTTAAGGAACAACACTTCTGCGTGTTTTTATTTTCGCTATTCCTCTTAAGGAACAACTGTTGTTCCTCTTAAGGAACAACAGTCGTTCCTCTTAAGGAATAACATTTTTGAGTGATTGTATTTTTCGTTGTTCCCCTTAAGGAACAACTGTTGTTCATCTTAAAGAACAACAATCATCCCTCTTAAGGAACAACATTTGGCATGTTTCTATTTTTGTTGTTCCTCTTAAGGAACAGCTACTGTTCCTCTTAAGGAATAGTAGTCATCCCTCTTAAGGAACAACAACTCTACGTGTTCATATTTTTTGCTATTCCATTTAAGGAATAGTTATTGTTCCTCTTAAAGAGCAACAATCCTTCCTCTTAAGGAACAGTAGCTTTGTGTGCTCTTATATTTGTCGTTCCTCTTAAAGGGATGACAATCTGCGTGTATTCATTAGTTGTTCCATTTAAGGAACAACAATTGTTCCTCTTAAGGAACAACAGTTGTTCCTCTTAAGGAACAAAAATCGTTCCATTTAAGGAACAACAATATCACCTGGTTATATTTGCGTTGTTCCTCTTAAGGAATAGTTGTTGTTCCTTTTAAAAGGAGCAATAGTTTCACTATTTTTTTACTTTCTACCATTCCTTCTAAGTTTTGATTTGGACTATTTTTAGGCTATTCTGCTGAAGGATTAACACTTTATTTTGCGCTTGCTTTAATTGCTGTTCCTCTTAAGGAACATATGTTGTTCCTCTTGAGGAACAACAGTTTCGCATGTAATTTTTTTCTTTTTTTCCATTCCTCTTAAAGGAACCTTAGTTTTTTGTGCAGTTGTTCTTTTTGTTGTTCCTCTTAAGGAACAACAGTTGCTCCATCTAAGGAACAACAGTTGCTCCATCTAAGGAACAACATTCTTTTTGAGTGCATCTTTCGTTGTTTCTCTTAAAAAAAAAACATTTTTTGAGAGTTATTGTGAATAATGTTTCACTCTTCATGATCCTTTAAAGGCAAAGATACAAATGTATGAAAGGACACAAAAATTAGAGGTTACTGAAATAAGAAAATCAAAGAAAATTTGTCATCTTTATAGGAAATTTCTTTATATTGATGAGAAAAAGGAAAGGACACAACTATCTATATCACATTGTTGTCTTTATTTTCACTAAAACTTAATTTGATTGATTATTTTTATCATGTTGGTTCTTCCCTAATTCTCAAGGCATATTTTCCTCTATTGAGATATTCAGACTTCTTCCATGATCCCTACTCTTAAGGAGTGTTGAGCCATCCTCTATATATAAATAGGAAGTGCTATACAAAATAAAAGGAAAAGAAAGAAAAAATATATCTATATGATTACTAACAATTCTATGATTTGTCAGATGGAGGATAGAGGGTGACATCAAGAGCCAGCGTACCATGATCACAAGGACGAAGTGAAGTGGCATTCCAACTATGGCCACCACACTAGGGATATGATCCAAGGGGCACATCAGAAAAATAAGTCCTTGGAATAGGAGGTCTCATCACAAGCCGACGTGCCCAACTTTCACTCCTTCCTCGTGAGTGGCATTGTGATTCAACTGGTTACCAAGCCAGCACAATGGCCTCCATTCTAACATCACAAAGCACTTTCCTAGGCATACATAAAGGATTATGGTTCCAAGGGTGAAAAAGAAACTTTGTCAAGGTTATAAACACATGTGGGCAATAGAGCTCTGCTGATGCTATTGGAGTCATATTTTTCAACATCAATAGTAGTTATAAACCATTTTATTATTTCTTTATCTTTATTCCAAAAGAGATTGTGTCCCCAATTCCTTTTGAACCTTTTATGCATGAAATACTATTTAAAAAGTCAATCATAACGATTTAAGTGACATAATGACTGCATAAGCATTTTACCTACGTCAGCTTTCCTCTTCCTTTTTTCACATCACTCCATAGAATCTCCATATCTATTCACGATTTTTATCATAAGCCTCGGTTTTAGCAACTCGATACTTTTTGTGATCTTGTCATGAATATGTATAACTTTTCCCTTTTATACTATACGATTGTTGTCCATTATGTTACTCCTCCATTTAATCGGTCGAGGACAACCTATCACATTTTAGGGGGGTGCAGGTGACTTCCAAAATACTTCTGCATACGTGTCAGTTTTTTATTCGGAGCTACTAGACTGCATTAGATCCCTTAATAACAAGTTTTAACTGTATTGATGTTAAAAAAGGGGATATTAACCAATAAGCACAGTTTGTTGTTGCATTGTTATCTCTATGTATTGTTGTGTAAAATTAACAGTGTGCAGAACTTAGATGAATTGGGAGTTTAGTCAATATGCAACAAGACACATGTACTAACTGTTTCTGACACTGCATAAGAAATTTTGGTAAGAGCACGATGGATCACCTATTTTACATGACTACAACAGCCCCATGAAACTATGGCTATCAAATGTTTGTAGAATTTGTAGGATGATCATTCCATAGTAAGAGGAAGGCGAAAAATAATGACAGATACAGTAATTGCAGAAGTATCTGGACTACTAGCAGTTGGACCCATATGGACACATAAGAAATTGAGACTTCAAATTCCATGGCCACCTTTCGGGACGAGGGAGAGAACCTAATTGTTAAAGGAAAAGGGGTCCAGCCTTCATCTTTGGGAGAACCATGGATGGAACTAGCTAGAGTAGTGTAGAGCTACATTACATGCGATGGGAGACAGGATGTGGTAAGACCACCACCTCAAATTATTTTCAATACTAAAATAGAAATGTGCCATAAATTTGCCTGCGTATTTAAATTTTTTGCTACATGATACTGCTCAGAGCATAAAGAAATCCCATCATATAGGTATTGTAGTGAGCCGTCATTGTTTAATTCGATTGATCGTAAGTTATAGCCTTGCTCAACAACATACCATTTGGGAAGAATTGGTGTTTTCTATTAACGGGGGACTAGCCTTACCAGCCCCAGCAAGAAAAAGAACCACCAGCACAACAAGTAGATCTCAAAAATGTAGACACTCCTCCAGATTAAGAATAGGCAGGGGAATGTTTGAGAACCTCCAGGGTAGCAGCAACCAACCCTTAGAATTATATAGTTTTGAAAATGAGCAACCCTCACAACCCGAAGGAGGACATAACCAAGAATTAGAATGGGAGGAAAAAACTGAGCACACTAGTGAAGAAGAGAGGGAGGAAGCGGAACTTCCCATAACCCCCAGTGCAAGTCCACCACAAAACCCATTTCAAGGGGATGAATTGGCCTAGATTTTGGCCAATATGAGTGAGTATATTCAGCCCCAAAGTCCACTCAACATCAATACTGAGGTTGAGCAATCACAAGAACACTCTGCCCATGGCAAGAATACATTAGAGGAATTAAATGATGGGGAAGAAGCAAGAGTAGAAGCCACTCAGGAAGTGGCAGACCAAGCTAGGGTTACTTCTCCAGAGGAACCTAGTCATGGCAATGCAAATACTAAAGAGATGCTCCAAATAGAGGATATGGAAACTAGCTAGGACAAAGGCACAACCCTTGAAGATCAAAATCCAGTTGAGCAGCCAAACCCAGAAAGAATAGAAATAGTTAAGAAAACAGTTGTTCCTCCCAAGAAAAAGAAGAGTGAAATTAAGAGGCTGCGAAAGGAACAAAAAAAGATGCAGAATTTAGTGAAACAACTCAGATGAAAGATAACGACAATAAAAAGGGGGAAAATCTCAAGAAGAACCCCTGAAAGTAGTGGATGCAGCTATCCAAACTAAACTCCATGATACAAGGGCCATGGAGACTCAAAGCAAGTCCATATTTATTCAAAACGACAAGGAACAACAAGCACAACAGACTTCACGCACTCCATTCCATGATAAGAGACACAGACTATAGGCACTTAGTATTGTAATAAGAGTACCTAGATAGATCTTCAACCCAAAGAGGTTTCGATGGAAAACAACCCTAATGTAGCAAAACTCCAAGAGGATCTAGCACAAGCTCAACGGACTATAGAGAAGCTTGAGGAAGAGACTATTCCTCGGAAGGAATACCAGGAATTACAACAACAATTAAATAACATCAATGCATCAGAGAACGAAGCCTTCAATAAATATCGAAAGGCAGAAGAAAAAGTTGAAGAGCTAAAGACAAGACTGAAAACAGTCATGAGTCAAATGGATACTCTCTATTCTTTATATACAGATGTTCTAGCGTGTAGGTCCCCTACCAAAAACTATGCTTTAATTTTGTTAAAAAGATATTTACAGTTAAAAATTAAGGCTGTTAAGGTAGGGAAAACTGTAGAATTAAAAATTGTTGATGATTTTATAAACTGTTGTAAACACCATGGTGTAAAAGTCCAATGATTACTTTGTGAGTTTTATTTACATAATTTTATATTAGAGGAGGAAATGGACAAGAATCCCAGTCCTTTTGTGGGTGATGTATAGTTTCAAGCATTTATTTCATTTGTTGTTAACCAGTTAAAGTGGCTCAAGGCCCATAACACTTTTCAACGACAAGAAAATGGGTTAGATCTTTGGGTCAGCGGTGAACCGAAAAACCCATTGCAACTGTTGGCTAAACATAAAAGCCTAATGAAAAAGGAGGGAGTGATCTAGACCTTGGGATCCATCCACAAAAAAATTGTCCAACAAGGGGTAGAATATTTCCTCTCTATCAAAGACAATTCCTTGGTAGTAGCTAAATTCAGATGCAAGATTTCCAATCGGAATATATAGGACATAGAGCCATTCAACTACAAAAAAATTAAGTTAGCTGCGTATCACCTAGTTACCTATAGTAACCTCATCTTGAGGGAAGGCCCGTATTAGCTTGGTTGTAGGTTTCAAAGCCCTATTATCTGGTATCCTGCAAAAGGGTATAAGGCCATATATGAATTACTTGAAGGGTAGACAGGGCCCATATTTGAAGTTTTAGCTACAAATCATGGTTTTAGACCACTTCATGACAATCCCTCTCTAGCCTAGTCTTTGAGTGCTTTGCATGCAAATTACATGGTTTTCATGAGGGCATGAAAAAGGGAAAGCAGGGGGTTGTGTTGAGCTATGGAAAAGGTATGAATTTGACATTAATTTAGTTATCTTTTTATTCAATCATAACTCCTTCATATTCTATGATGGTAATATATTGAAGAAATATAGTGAAAACTAGAGAGTTATTTATCATGGCAAATTAGTTAATTATTGTTTTTTTCCATGCAGGAAATAGAAGAAATGGAAAACTACCATTCTGGAGGAAAAGACAAAACAGAGTAACTACTATTCCTTCACCTGGAAACCTTATCGAGACAAGTAGATCAAGATCAGAGTGCACAATTAAGGATAAGAATGGAAAGTCACAACATCAGCACAAGAAGACAAAGAGTTGACTGGATTTAGAAGATTGAGTAGATCCCTCGGGATCTTTTGCTCTTGAGGGATCGTTGTTTCAAAGTCTATCTAATATTTCTTGTTTTATCCACCTAGCCTATAAAAGGGATAGCACTTGTAAATATTAAAAAGGATTATCATTATTTAGAACTTACTTTTGTATTTTCACTTTGATCATCGACTCTCGTTGATTAAAATAGAGTACGATTGCTTGTAACATTTTCGCATGTGATTAATAAATAAGTTAGTTGTTGTTCCATTCTTATATACTGAGGTAGTCTGGCAGTGCTTCACTAGTAGCTAAGGGCCTGAACCTGGTGGATCCACTTTCTATTCTGTACCATTACCTGCAATCACAGTCGTGCGATGGTTTGGTTTGATTTCCATTTATTTGAATCACATTGCTTTACTGTTCCTTGTTTCAAGAGTTTATGAATTGTTTCATCATCTATGTTGTAACTAAATTACATTGCCATTCCCTTTCATCATAATAATATTATTACTCTCTGCATGAGATTGTGCTATTCATTTCAATTATAAAGCTTTGTTGTTCATTCCAGTAAACTGCTTTGCTGTTCATTACAGATTGTTGTTCATTTCTACTAAATAATATTGTTGTTCATTTCTTTTCTGCAAGTATTTGGTTTTGCTTTTGGCATTGTTACAATAGCATATTTATTCCATTTCTATTAGCAGCAGTATTGATATAATTCCTTGTCATTTCCAATCAGTCACTTTAGTGTGGAGTGTGAGATCAACAACTGTAAAGAACATTGGCTATTACTGTTTGAGTTCTCAGATTGAGGATCTTGTTTATGTTTGATTTCATTTACATCAGTTGACAGACGAAAGAGTTACTGCTATTGCATCTTTGACTGATAATCGTTGTTAATTTCTAAAATGAATGATTTAGTTCAGAGCATTGAGTTTCTTTTAATTGCAAGTAGGTTTTACTTCAAGCATCCATTTACTCTTGTATTTGAATCACTATACTGCAAATTAGAAAACATTACTCTTGGATTAAATTTCTACCTTAGACTGAGTACACTCTTGAAATAGAAAATCGTACCTAGATTGATAATTAATGTAGGATAAATAGGAGTTAAAAAGACACCTTTTATACCTCAACAGACAGTAGACATATCTGATGGCGCTTGAGCCAAATCCTCAACAGAGAGCAGACATATTTGATGGTTCTTGAGCCAAATCCTCAACAATGTTATAATGCTGAGTGGTTCGAGCATTTGGATTATACAAGGACTTTCATAGAACACCCCGAGAAGGTGGTCGAATAGAGGAATTAGGATTAGCTCACTCTATATGGAGAGGACTGGAGGTAGATGGGATAGAGGAGGAAGGCGTAGATTCTTTCTATTTTCCTGCCATCGAATTAGGAATTTGATAATATTTTGATCTGGTAGCCACATCTATATGCTTATTCATCATAAACACTTGGGAACCCGTGGAAGCGGAAGACTGAGGTTGGTCTACCATTTCGGTTTGTTCGGACAAAAGGGGCTCTTTTAAGATAGCCAAGGTCCCTTTAAGAAAATGACTAACTCTAGATCATCAGGGACAATATTTAGTATAGTGATCCTCCTCACAGATGAGGAATGGATACTTGGGATTTCTTTGAGAAACATCACCAACAGATGACTTAGAAGGTCCCTGTTTCAGGGCATCGGCTTTGGCCTTGCCATTTCCTTTCTTTTTACCTTTAGAGGATTTATCCGTTGTGGTAGATTGGACAATGTGAACCTCAGAGGTTTCACCAAGACTAGGTGAACTTTGAGAGGGATCATTGGAACCACTGTTTGAGACTATCTTCTATTTGGAAGAATATTTCGTGGGCATCTGAGACACATAAGCAATCACTCACTTAACAAGTGCAGTAGCTTGAGACTGCGATGTTGTTAGATTTGATGATGGCCTTGGAGCATTGGGTAACATATCATATAACGTGCCAAATTTTGAGTAGACGAGGTCTAAATACTAAGTACGAGTGATGGCTTGCTCCTCAGTTACACATCCACCCATAGCTATGTCCTCAACAATTTTGATGACGAATGATTTGGTGAACCATTTTGTCAACAATTGATCAACAATTTCAAACATGATCAGGTGACATTGACGCCTCCATTCATGGATGTGATCGGAGATATGGGTTGCAGTGTCTTTCTTAAGTGAGGTAAGTAGATGGATGCCAATTTTATAGTGAACCCGCAACTGGAAATGAGTGAGGAAAGCCATAGAAAGAGTGTTGACATCATTATAGGTACCTCGGGGCAATTCAATGTACCACTTGGCTGCAACACCTATGAGAGTTCATTGAAAAATTTGGAGACAAATGGAATCATCAACATACGAATTGGAGGAGCACCAAAGGTGATATGTCATCACATGGGCTTGTGCATCCTCCTTCGCATTTCCCTCAAACT
Organism: Pinus taeda; assembly: GCA_000404065.3. Taxonomy (NCBI): domain Eukaryota; kingdom Viridiplantae; phylum Streptophyta; class Pinopsida; order Pinales; family Pinaceae; genus Pinus; species Pinus taeda. The sequence continues at coordinate 43,449 of APFE031155608.1, read as the reverse complement.
TCAGACAATCACTCAAAATCTTAGACAGAACTAGAGGGCAGTATGGCGAATGAAGAATGGGATCATTCATAATTCTAGAAACATCTGACAGCTCCAATGTGGCCAAGAATGAAAATTGCGTATTAAAAGGCATTTGGGGCATCCTAGGAGGCCCATACTGCAAAGCTAGCTATCCTTATTGATAAGGATTTTTCCCCCACAGTGGAGGATGTTTTCCATATGGCATATGATTTTGCCCCCACTGTAGGTTAGCTTGTCTATAGGGATGATTATGGCTTGGGAAATCTTGATACTGTCTAGCCATAGGATGATGATAAGAAACATAAGGGTTAGAAGGTTGTTGAGCCTATTGGCCTTAGACATAAATATTTTGCACTTGCTACATATGGACATAAGGGTTTTGAAACTGCTTCCCTTTGGCATAAGGATTTTTCACTTGCTACCCTTGGACATAAGGATTCTAAACCTATTTCCCTTAGACATAAAGATTTTGAGCCTATTGTTGCAAGACTTGACCTTGACCTTGCAAAGGTTGACCTTACTGATATGAATACAAGGGTTGTTGTTGCCCGGGATGACCTTATTGCTGCAAAGGCTGGATTTGTTGCTGTAAAGGTTTTCCCTATGGCTATAGAGGTTGGCCTTGTGAGGACATAGGCTGGGAGGACTGGTGAACAAATGGCATCTGCTGCTACAAAGTTTGTTGTGACTGTTGCAAGGGTTTCCCCTGTAGTTCTTGGACAGTTCCTGGGGTGGAACCCTGAGGGTACTAAAAGTTCTTGAATTTGATCTAGCCATATCCACTGAGCATAAAAAATGACCTAGGCTAAACATAGGGCCCAACTTGAGGGATGTAAGGCATATTTACCATTGCTTGTGAACAATTTGGAACATAAGGAAGTTGGAATGAAACCTGAGCCTCATATGGTTGTTGGTACTGGACTTTACTTGACCCAGATTGACTAGCAGGGTTCGACTACTGGTATTGCACATTACTCAATCTGGAAGGACCAAGAGGGTTCAAAATAACACTGTAAGAGGGTTGATTCATTCCAACCATGTGAGTTTTTGATTCGCTCACATTGGTTGTGCCAGACATCATAGAGATATTCAAATCTTACCCCCCAGGTAGTGGTACAACCTGTCCACTTACTAGAGGGGTTGAAGAACTTACCGAGAGTTGACTTGAGACTATCAGTTGAACCAGAAGAGTCAGTTAAAATGAAAAAATGAGTGGAGTTGGAATGGTGGGTTGCACCAGAACTGAAGTGACTGTAGTATGAAGGATCGATTGAGAGGTGGGTTTTGAATGAACATACCTAAGGTAGGCATAGCTCCAGAAAACCAAATAGGGTTGTGATATAATGACAAGGCACTAGGAGCACCCAAAGCCAACTGAGCGAGAGAGGTATAACCATGCGGCAATGAAGCCCAACTATACTTAGGATAAACGCTGGTCAGAATTATTCCCATGTAAGGGAAACCTTCAAGAGGAAATGGATATCCCTATTCATCAACTACATGAAGAGTGTGTGTAGAGGAAAGCATTGAGTGACCTGGAGAGGAGACTGGGATCTTGCCTTCTGATTCCATCGGTGGAAATAAACGACGATGGACAACCGAAGATGTTCAAGGGGATAATTCCAAAGGAATACACGGTGGATCGTACGGACTGTAAGGATACTGCGGTGACATCACAACAGGATTGAACAAAGGATTTAGAGGGTAAACAAGTAGTCCCTACTGACCTTCAAGAGTTGTTGGACTCTCGAGAGTCTCGATAGGATTATCCAGAGATTCTGGGCCAGAATCATAAGGTGACCTAGTATTTGATGGAGGATGAGATGACAAAGGTTGAATACTCAGAACAATTCCAAGTTCAACACCTTGATCCTTGAGTGATTGCAGGAGTTCAGGGAGAGGCTCCTCAGATGATATTTCAGATGGAGGAGTGGAAGAGAAACTAGGCGAACCTGATGGTTTTGCCATGATGACTTTGTCTCAAACAAAAATAGAAAATAGATTAATTTCAGAGCTTCCTTAAAATATATTAAGGGTAAACTAACTATATGATCCATAATAAGATTATTAGGAATGTGATGTGATTATGGGCATAATTTTTTTTAACATGCTAAAACAAACTGATGCATTTTCATGTTTAAAGAGTCAAGAGAAGGGCAAATATGACTCTAGTCAATTTTAGTTTGAACAAGATTGGAAGGAAAAGTGCTCGATGATCTTTTAAATTTAAAGATTTAAGGAGACCAAAATGATTGCTCAGGATACTCTAGGCAAAAGAATTGCCAGCTAAGTGTGAACTGTATAATACCTCTCAGTGAACCAAGAAGTACAGGTAGGAAATCTCCCCGACTGCTATGTTCGGTATATCACGTTTACAAGGTGATAGAATTGGCTTCCTATAGATAAAGGATTGCAAACCTAGTGGGGTCTCCCTTTATATACGCGATGTACGGGGAGCACAAGAGCGTACTAGCATTGTATAATACCAAAGCGAATGATAGTTGCTAGGTTTAAAGACACTGGAACACATATCTAGCCTAGACCTCTAAATGTGAGTGTTAATTTTTAAATGCACCTTAGGCTAACTGAATATAGTTTGTAAGTTTATCTTGAAATTAAGTCTTAGTTTTCAAGCCCTGTCGATGTCACTTGAAAAGCTCATAAATGCAACTATATGAGACAAAACGCTTTCAATTCGATGAATGTTTACACTAGTTGAGAGTAGAGAAAACAATCAATGCAACAAGCAAGCAACTGAAAGCAAGATGACTCTTTACTACTTCGCTTTCCGAAACAAAATAATGAAAATTCTTTTCACTTCCTATATTTCCTATCAAATGCACTTCAACTAGTACTTTCAATAGCAAAAGAAGTTCATTTCACTTCAAATGCTCATGATGATGCGATTATAGCTTTCATTGATGTTACTTAATTCAACATGTGAATTTATCAAACTAGAATGATGTTTTTTTTTCAATGGAATGATAAATGAATCTTTCACACAAATATTTCAATGAAACATTTTCAAACAATGAGCATCAATCAGATACCAAGCGAGATAAGAAGAAACCCTCTCAAACGAAGTATACAAAGACTCAATCGAAACAAAGCGAGCAATGCAATCTATGCTCGAAAAGAGACATTCAATCAAGAGAAGAGAAAATGAAACTTTTACACTTGTTCAATCGAGAAAAAGCAATATAAGGACTAAAACTTGAAATGCATAGGGAAGGTAACAAACAACTTGACTTGATGAGTAGACAAACAGCTGAAGGATGATGACCTAGATACCCTAGGGACACAAACCATCCAAAAACTCAAAAAAAAATCAAGTAAGGAAAACTCAAACCAATCAAGCAAACAAATCAAGATAACGAAGATTTCTAGCCAGGGAGAATACAGGAAAACAAGCCACAAAACAATACTTATGAGGCCAAGACACACTGGAAATGATTAAGGACAAACCTTGTTCTTAACCTATAGGAATCGGTGGGAGTGATTAGCTAACAATAAGCACCCCAAGGGGGTATGATGTGACTATTTAAGAGTAACTCACGCTGATCGACACAATTGTTAAAAAATAAACAATGCTGATTGAGGATTTCAAGGAAAAAGTAAAAAATTTCTGAGATTAAAACAAGACCTATCACTCTAAATTCAACACTCTAGGCAGTAGACAATGTAAAGCACAAAAAACCAAAAATAAAGAGTGATACGCCAAAAGTCAACATAAATCATGAAATGAAAACAATCCAAAGAGAGGGATGGCTCCCCAGTATGGTTACCAATTTGTGGAGTAGGCAAATTTCCTCTACAGACAGAGGTGATCCCTCTAGCCCAAGAGTGGGTCTAGCTACAAACAAGATAATCTAATGCAAATTTCCTTAGATTAGAATCAAATAAGAGGGACTACCTCTTATAGCACTAATCCACTTGATGTTGATCTTACCTCCTTGCTCTAGCTTCCCTTCTTTCCTTTCATTGAAATACCTCAAACAAACATGCAAGAGACAACAACAAATATGATAGCATAAAATCAAATTCAATCTACCTAAAAGGTCAAGGAGTTTTAAGCTATCAAATGTAATATTACACACGATATATGAAATAAACCATTAGTTGCATTAAAAAAACTTCAAAGAGAAATACAACCGAAGCCTTGACATTGCAAGTTCCCTTTGGCATGTCTGAGTTCCAGCACCAGTAGAAGCATCTGATGATTCACCCTCAAAACAATGGAAGTTCAAGGCCTCTTTCCTTTTGCTCCAAACCAAACACAACAAACCTATTCTCTCTTCACACACAAACTAGAAGGCTAAGGTTCTGAATATGGCTCTCAAGATTTGCAGATTATTTCAGCCCTTTCATTAGCTAGCTAAGGCTATGAAATCATGAGTTTATATATCTTTGATGGAGGGGAAATGTATCCTTTTATGGTGGAAGAGGCCTTATCCCTTTTGGTTTGTTCCATTTTAATAGGGGAAAGGAGCCCAAAGAGTCTCTCTCGGCTCTACCTTGATCAACCATTTACCAGACTTCCGTTCATGAAGCTTGTAGACCTACAAGCTTCAACTCCATTTTTTAAAACTTCCAAAAGAGGGTTGGCATGGGTGATGAATGGTTCACTTGCACCATTCGGTGCTAAGCCTGGTTTTAAGCTTTGCAAATCGGCGCAGGGGAATAATTGAGCCCCAATGCCAATCTTGAAAACTGATCTTGAAGGAAGATTCTTGGGAAATGATGAAAAAGGGAAATGTTCTGTAGATGAAGAGGGATGTTGGGACATGTTCTTCATTCAAGGGAAACATATGAGGGTGATTGTAGAGGTCCTCTGGTTCTAGGAATAGGGAGTATGGGGACAATGACAAAATTCCATGTAAAAACCTTCTTAATTATTCTCTCATGACATTATTGAGATAGTGACCATATATGCATTCAAGACCTGTAGTTAATATGTTTACCATCTGTTTGACGAAATGTTTATCATGTGTTTAGAAAGTTTGGGAAATATCTTAGCGTTGGCATATATTGTAACAAATTATCATCATAATAGACTGGATTCTTGAAGGTTCTAGGTAGTTCTAGGTAGTTGGTCTATGGCTTGCCCTTAAAATCTAGAACAGGGCTTCTAGGCGTAGTCTCTTAACTGAGAAATATCGACTATAGCTTCTTGGAATAATTCCTTTGTGTGTGGCTAGAGCCTTCTTCTCTCATCCAAAACTTGGCATGCATGCGAATGGGTTGTGAGATTAGGTGAAAGGAAAGTTCAAACTTAGGGAAAGATCATCGGTGGATGTTATTTGACATCTGGGTGACCAAGTGTCCCTGATAGGTTTTACTGAATTTTTGGTTAGAATACCCCACTTAGTTAATTGGAACTTGGATGTTGGGTCATATCATAGTAATTATTAGCTAATGTTTACCTTGGAGAGCTTGTAAAAGTGGGTTAATGTGGGGTGCAGTGTTACAACTATCACTCATAGTTAATAGCTTTTGGGTATGTATTGATCCTAATCTTTTTTGGATATATATATTTATTTTCCTTTTATGGCAGTGAAACAACCTTTTGTCAAGTTTTTATAGACATCGTATTCATTCCTTATAATTGCATAAATAAATACTTACAAACACTTCTAACATTCTCGATAGTTCAATTTCTCCCGTTTCCTACTATGGAATCATAATATTCTTTTTTCTTATTTGGATTTATTTTTATTTAAAATTTTATGAGATGATCCTTTGTTTCATTGGGAAATTGTATCCAATCCCCATGTGCTCAAATTCATTTTTAGTATTTGATATATTATGCTTCATACTCTATTGATATGTAACGATTTCTTCGATGCATTACAAAAGAATTTTATGTAGCATATTCCATAGAACCTTGATCAAATATTTTAAATGTAAAATATGATAAAAAGAAATCTTCTTCCACTCCTTTGCCAAAAATATAAGAAGTTAGAACTAGATAAAAATTAAAATACAATACTATACCCATATAGGACGGGTACTATAGAACTATATAATATTATGAATTAGATAAAGCTTAGGCATAACAATTGGAGAGCCCTCACTAATGAAATAGTCATTCACAAAGTTATCTTAGCTTTATGCCCACTATGGAGGAAGAAAGCACGACTCGATATAGTCCTTTCTCCTTAATAAACTCCCCCACTCCTAATTTCTCCTCAAATTAATTACGAAGACTAATTTTGCACTCACTATTGCAAAATGAAATATGGACTTTTCACAACTCTTTGAAAAATATTAGCATTGACTATTGCCAAATTAAATATGGAGTTTTCACAACACTTTGAAAAATAAAATTCATAGTTTAATGTATTATGGGATCCTGATTTCAACTTTAGCAAAATAATTTATTGTATGACAAGTCCCTTGTCTTTTTAGCAATTGATAAAATTTATTATTAAATAAATTTGATTTGGTCATAAAGTTAAAGTTAAATTCTATTTGGTGGAAGTCAACAATTAATTGTGCAAATCTTTCCTTGTGTGAAGTGAATAGGGTTCATTAAAAAATAGTTGCCTTTTGGTCAATTGAAAACAATGCTAAAATGAAAAACAAAAAGGTAAATAGTTGTAAAAATATTTTTATTTCGCTATCTAAAATCAATTTATTTAATTAAATAAATAAAAAAATTGATCAAGTGAAGCAATGATAAAATGCACAAAAAAATAGGTCAATAGTTTTAAAAACATGTTTGTTTGGTTATCTTAAATCAATTTATTTAATTAAGGAAATAAAAATTTGATGAATTGCATTATAAAGTTTTGGGAAAATGTAGGTCTAAGGGTTAGCTCAGTTGGTCAAGTTCTCATTGTTAAGTACCTTTCCAATTGGGAGGTCATGGGGTAAAATTTCCTTGATGCCCTTGAGGCTAGGCCCTACATGTTTGGCCAGTAGGTAGATCCCTTCAGGTTGATCTGCCTAGATTCTCTCGTGGATGTAGTGGCCACCTAGTGTCTGTGAATGAATCTTAAAAAATAAGTCTTGGGAAAAATAAAAATATCTAAATGATATATGTAGAGTGTCGATAAAGCCTTTATTTTTCTTTGCCCACATTATTGGACATACACATTGCACAAATTACAATTTCAGGTATAACTATTTCATTATTAAAATAATGTAAGCACAATTATGAAAGTAATTTGCAAAGATAAAGTATTTGCTAGTCTTTTTACCAATAAAACATTTTTTCAAACAATAAAATATGTGTACCAAATAATGTAAAAGTTGATGATTTGCATTTTGCAAAAAGAAATGTATGGAGGACAAATTTGATTTTAATTTTTTTTATTAAATTTTCTGCAATGTTTTATCTATTATGTTGAGCTAAGTGACCTAATAACTTCTATGTGAATCTTTTCTAGTTGTGCAAACTTTCACATTTCCACACTGACTTTGTAGCAAGGCTTAAGTTTAAATATTGATGCCAAAATTTATATTACTATATCTAGTCAAATTATACCAGGTGTTAGCACAAATGCACTTAGTATTTATATAACTCAAACAAAATGATAATCAATTGATTAATATGTAACATGCATAAATGTTTATGGAGATATGGGACATAGCAAGGTAACTATATGTTCCTTACTCTACATAGTAATCTTCTTACGCAATTGTTTCAATATACAGAGAAACGTTGTGCAAGGATTGTTGTAGGAATCATGTGTGGGAGTCACACTAGAAAGTGTGTGCAGAGAGTGCATGTGTGAAAAAAGGAACACAAACAAATCCACACATGGTATCTTTTCATACTTCGGTAAAAAAGAGTTAGTTACAATGTAAATTATAGTTGCAATTTTCAATTTGAGAAACTGCTAATGTCTAATCCATTCATAATAGTAAAATTTTGCAATTTGATTTTCTAATATATGATTTTTCATAGCATATGCTAATTTAATAATTATTATTTCCTTATATCTCTTATGCCATTATCTGTAAAAGATTTCTCATTGTGTGGAATGTGGAGGTATAGAGAAAAGTCCATATAATGATCATCATATATTAAATAGTAGTAAAAATCCTATTGTAACAATACAGTTTTGAAATGTTAGTTTTTAGCTTAACCTAAAATGGAATAAACCATATTGAGCCAAGGTACAAAATTTCCTCACAAATACAATTAATTTTCTATACTTATTTTGCATCCGAGCACACAAACAAATTTTTTCATGTCACAAACATCTTCTTAATTGATTTATTTATAGTATGGTTCACATATCCATTTTGCTAAACAACACTTCTTCCTCACTTAGATTTAAAAAAAAATCATTAAATAATGGATAATACAAGTTCAATTAACAAATTTGAAATCACTAATGCACTTAGTATTCTACAAACATCAATACCAAGATCCATTCACTCTATTTTGGTAGCAAAAAATTGGTTGGTAGCAAAACAAGATAAGAGAGTAAATGTCCTAAATACACCCTGATTAACTGAATAAATGCCGAAAATACTTGTATTTATTAGTAGAAAATGTTTAGTTAATCAAAATAGAATTAGATTTAGGATATTAGTAAAATATTATGTTGATATTGATTTCGAAAGTATGCCAAATGGAGAAATCATGAAATGCAGTCCTATCAATTAGACTATCTCGAGCTAGAATTTAAGAAAAATGAATGTGATTTAAAGTAATTTATTTCCAATAGTATTTTTTTATTACAGATCAGGAAAATTAATACTATCAAAATTGATGATGATCATTGTTTAATCAATACCATTAAAATCAATAGTAGTTAAGTGTCCTTTAAGAACTTTCATGTCAATTCATGATTTAGATTACTTGTTTCCTTTGACCCATTATATGTAGGCATGTTAGCTTTCAACTGGTTTCTAATATCTTTGGAAAAGTGATTTGTCAATGTTCATTTTGTTGAAGACCCATTGATACTGAATTCACCACTAAAAGTTCTAGGAAACCAAATTGCTTCATTTCTTTTGAAACTGATAAGTATTTTCAAGATATGGTTTATCATTTGTCTATTGTTTTCTTAATTTAATACCAAGATGGAGAAAAATGGCCAAAAGAAACAATAGCATAAGCACATAGGAATAGGTATATGTAGAGAGCAAATATATCTTAATGCTTAACCATAACATCTTAATGCTTAGCTAAAATATTTTAATGTTAATGGATAACATATTGGAAATGTTGGAAAAAGTAACTATGTTCGGTCTTCAATAATGCACTTGAGTCATTATGTAATGTACTTGTCAAAAGAATAAATAAAATAATTTTCATTATTATTATTGTGACTTATTAAAGCATGGGTTTTTGTTAGGTCCCTATACTACTAGTGTAAGCCCTTATTGTTATTAGTACAACCCCCTTATTATATTGTTGTGCCCTTGTAGTCCCCATATTGTTATTATTGTGCCCCATAGAAGCCTGCTATTGTTATTATTGTGCCCTTACATAATTATTGTTATGTCGAATTTAATTATATTATGATCCCTTAGACTCCTATATATACAAAGGAGATATTCTCATTTGTACCATCGAAGAATTGTTCATTTGTGTAATGTAAATGAAGTTGCCCCCTTTAAGAGGCTTATTTTGAAGGAATTTATATATCTTTTCTATCTTTTTGTGAGCTAGTTTCATAACATTTGGTATCAGATCTTTGGATTCTAGGGTTTCGCTGCTACAAACAGGTCATCGTAGAATTTTCTCTATAAAAAAATTTCTACGATGTTTCAGAAGCTAACAAAAAATCCCATTGTATATGACATCTTTCTAAACATTGGGTTTATATATTTTCACCGTATATTCTTGGATATATTATTTGAGGAAGTTAGGGATTTTGCAAGCTCTAGAATTCCATCTCAAACAAGACATTGTGGAATTTTAGCTATAACTGTTTTTCTACAAAATTTCAGACTCTGAGATTAAAACCCATTTGAGCCAACAAGATGGTGAAGCAGACACCCAAATTTCAGAGCTTGTTTTGTTATATTTGCAGAGATACACTCCAAGACATTTAGGTTTGGTGTAGGCTCCTGAATTACCTCCCAAAAATGTGACATTGGAAAAATCATCATAACTTTCTCTTTGAGCATCAGATTGAAATTTCTTAAGAAGTTTCAGAAAAAAGATGGGCTGTAGTTTTCTGTGTATCAGTTTTAGGTCCTAAGGCTAAAACAGTCACACATGGCACTTCATACAAGTTTTCTCTTTTAAACTAGTCTATAATTAGGTCATTGTGGGAGATTTGACTTAACTCTTTTTTGCAAAATCCAATCTTGATCAAACTTGTGAGGTTAGAAATAGGACTCAGAGGGATACCACAGGATGATATTTCAGAACTTGGATATCTGAAATTACAGATTTACTGTTGTTTCAAGTTCTAGCTACTAAAATCAAGAAAAGGTGATATGAGGAAGTCTGATGCCAAGGATCCGTTAAATTGGATACTACAGATGGAGTTACAAAAGGTACTTATTGCATCCTTATATTTAGGAGAGAACCAATTTTTATGGTATGAAGGGTTTTGTTCTTGTAAAACCCTTGTCACATGGTCAATTTTCACGGAGGAAATGAAAGCACATTATGAGGATACAAAGAGAAACACCTTCTTTAGCCAATTGATAAATCTAAAACGAAAGGGTTCAATGGCAGAACACATTGAGGACTTTAAAAAATTGAATATAAGGGTAAATGATATTCTAGAGAAGCAAAGGCTTAATGTCTTCATAGGGACTTTAAAGGATAACATTCAACATGAGGTTTGTCTTTGGGAACCTGATTCATTGGAGAAGGCATTTATGTTGGCAAGAAAAATTGAAAGCAAAATTATGGAAACAAGGAATCCAACCACTCACGACTATAATTATGGAATTTATTTTTCTCCTAGCATTCCATAACCTACAAGGTTTAGACAACAAAAATTGGAAGAAGAAAGAGAGAAAGGGCTTTGTTACAATTGTGATAGAAAATACACTAAAGGTCATAAGTGTGTTGAGAAGAAATTATTTTACATAGATTATGAAGAGGAGGAAGAAAAAGATCAAGAAACATGAAAAGAAGAGGATATACACTAGGAACCAACCCCAGAGAAAGAGGAAATGAATATAACCATATCTTGTAAAGAATTGGTAGGAATTAGCACTCCTCAAACTCTCAAGATAAAAGGACATATAAAGAAGAAAAAGGTTCAATAAGTGAAAGTTCACATCAAGAAAGAAGAAATGAATCTAACCATATCTTTTAATGCATTGGATGGAACAACCACTCCTCAAACAAACAAAATGGAAGTACATATCAAGAAGAAAAATGTTCAAGAAGTGAAAGATCACATCGAGCATCAAGAAATGAATTTGACCATATCTTCTAATGCATTGGAAGAAATTACCAATCCTCAAACTCTCAAGATAGAAGGACATATCAAGAAGAAAAAGATTCAAGCAGTGAATGGTAACATTGAGAATCAACAACAATTTCTCCAACATTTAAAGGATAATGCCACTTTGGTGCAGAATTGAATGAAATAATATGCAGATCAACATCGTAGTGAAAGAATTTTTGATGTAGGTGATTGCATATTTTCACCGCTACATCTCAAGAAAATTGTTTATGAGAAGGAAGTGTTGCAAATATTATGTATGCACTTAAGAAATGGTGACTGTATCTAATGAGAAGACACTTCAAGGTAAAAATGGATCATGATAGCCTTAAATACTTTTTAGAAAAAAGATTATCTTTAGAAGAACAAAAAAAATGGGTCACAAATATGTTGGGTTACGACTTTGAAATCATATACAAAAAGTGGAAGCAAAATGTTGTTGTAGATGCACTCTCAAGAAAGGATGAGGATGTGGAAGCATTGTTTTCTACTATTTCTATTATCCCACCATATTGGATAACTGAAGCAAGGGATAAATGGAAGAAGGAAGAAGAAGTGTGGCCACTCATTCAAAATTTGTAGAAGATCCCAGTTCAAAAAATAGTGCCAGAACTTGACGAGGAAGGAAAAATCATATTGGAAACTGGAGCAGTCATAGAAACAAGAACTCGACAGCTATGAAATTGATCAATTTCAGAGTATCTCATCAAGTGGAAGAACTTACCCACTGAAGATTCCACATGGGAGGATAAGAAATTTATACAGAAGCATCGAGAACTACTCAAGCATTGAGGACAACACTTTTTGAAGGAGAGGGGCATGTTATGTCCCTATACTACTAGTGTAACCCCTTATTGTTATTAGTACAACCCCCTTATTATATTGTTGTGCCCATGTAGTCATCATATTGTTATTATTATGCACCATACAAGCCCACTATTTTTATTCTTGTGCCCTTACATTATTATTGTTATGTCACCTTTGATTAGATTATGACCGCTTAAGGCTCATATATATACAAAGGAGGCCTTGTCATTTGTATCATTGAAGAATTGTTCATTTGTGTAATGTAAAGGAGGTTATCCCCTTGAAGAGGATTATTTTGAAGGCGTTTATCTATATTTTCTATCATTTTGTGAGTTGGTTTCATAACAATTTCATGCTTGGGTCACCATGGTTTAGGCAAAAGTCCCCATTGAGGACTTCTAGGATTTATTTTGGGTCTACAAAATTATTGTACATTTAAAGAGACCCTTCTTGGGCTTTCAAATCATGTAAATCTGTTAAGTATTGACTCAAATATGAATTATGTAACCTCCACACCATGTTAGCATAAGAGAAGATCAAGTCAGCCTAAAGACCCATTCTACTCCAGAAGAAGCTTATAAAAGTAAGGACTACTAATTCATTTGGAGCATCACCTCTCATTCCCTCTCTTCTAGGCAGAAGTGCGAAAATCTATTTGTTGGGTAGATGTGCAAAGTAAGAGGCTGGGAAAGTCTATTGTTGGGAAGCCAAAGTGAATGAAATTTTCATAGAGTCTAAGGAGTCAAGGAAAATTGAAATTTGGGTAGTGGTCTCTCTCTGTTTTGTGCTCTGGATTAGGAGAATGAAGTCTACCAATTTGGACTACTATTGCCAGAAGTCATGAGTTGCTATAATAATCAAAGTTGTTGGAAAGAGGTCAATCTTCTCAAGACTGACTTGCTGTATGTTGGACACCTAATACTATATGGGTTGGTGTTAAATGTGAACAACCACCGGAGTCCAAGATACCACTTGGAATATGAATCCAAGGGCCACACCATGTATTATAAATGTGTATCATTGTTAATAGTAAATACATTCATGCTTTACCTTATTTGGTTGTACACATTGCATGTGCATCTGACATGGTATCAGAGCTGCAGGTGTATTCCTTCCTTGCCCAAATTTGAGCCACCTATTATGTGACCTCTCTGTGCATGTCAGTTCAACATTCATGCTTGTAGAATTTCCATTATTGTGTGCATCCCTATTCCATGTTGTGCACTATCTGATTGAACTATCTCAGCTAGATTCGTGCTTGGTTCTCTATCCACTATATCAAATAGAAAAAACACCTCTACCATTTATCCATTTTTCTTTGACATCTCCTTTGACTGGAAAGTATGTGGATTTGACAGATTCATCTAATTGTTTTTACCGATGTGATTGTAGCTCACAATCGAAGTTGCTTAAGACTGGCACCGATAGGAAATCCAAAAGTATTAAATTCATCTTTGTTTTCCCGCTCTTGAAGTCATCTCCTACGATGGTATTTTTCTTTGTAATTTCTAAATAGATCAATCCTAGAACGAAGGTGTTTTTTAGGACTACCGTTTATGAAGGGAGCATTCTCCTAAATGCAGGCCAAGTCATACAAAGTCGATGGTCAAATTTTAGACTCATTTCTTTCCAGAGAAGAAAGTAGGGCTTCCTTTGTGTCATTTAAACTCAAGATAACATCATTTATCATTTGGTATTAGAATTCCACAATACGACTACTTTTTCCACCTTTGTTTTTTATTTAAAATCTTTGATATCTTGGATAATATTTTGCACCACTCCTCCCTACTCCATAACACATTACCTAGACCAGATGCTCAACCACGATCAAAGTTATGCAACGGAAGTTGAATAGTTAAAAGGGATGCTCAACTAGAGCGGCTTCATTTGATATGTGAATGAATTGTTAGAAGGTAGAAACTGAAGCGTGAGCTACTTCATTTCACACATAATATCCTCACCTATAAAAGGGATTGCATTGTTTCCTCTGTGGTTTTCCATATTTGTTTTCTACCTCTAAATGAGTATGTTGTAGAGAGCCCTAGATCAAGTCAACTAATAGATGTTTTACCTAGCCAATCAGAGGCAAGTCATTTGACATCTACTATGGATGATATTGTACATGGACAGATTAATAGTTGTGTGTTATTGGGTGAATTTGGATGTTCCAAGAGTCCATTTGCATATTCATTTAGTTCTGCTGGTGTGTGAGGAGTGACAACTCATAGCGTTAGTCACTCGAGTCCAGGATACTCGAGGTCATATGTTAAAATAGCACCAAGCAAAAGAAGTCGAAAAAAATAAAAGAAATAAGCTTGGTGAGTTATAGTTTCTTTGCTCAGGAGTGGGCCCCCAAATGAGCTCGGTGTTTTTTGTGATTGTGATTGTGGTGGTTCTTACTATCATTGCCTCTAGTCATGCTGGCATTGTGGGTATAAACTATGGTTGCAAAGAAGACAAAATATAAGGTGGGAGGTATTAATATTTCCATAGATTTTTAATTGAAATTGATCTGCATTCATTATTTATGTGCAAAATCATTAGTGTTGTGGATGATCCAGTATTTGGCATATCTTCTGTATATGCTCCTAAAGTACATTTTGATAGATGCTAGGGATATACATCCTAGATATATTGTCTTCGGTTCATATCACTGGCTTTATTTGTGCAGAACCTTTGTTAGTTATTTCTTTATTCCCTTTACTGGTGCTACATTGGTGTAATGTGAAATATTATTTTATTCTACAAACTTTGAACACTATGAGAGGATTTACAGTGTAGCAGATCTTGAATCTCAGAAATTGAGGGATTAATGTTCTAATCGAAAAGCGATGGGAAGTTGAAGTTTTAATAAGCATCCTTGTTTCTTTGAAAGTATATGATAGAGGTTTAGATAACCTCACATGTCAACATTAGTCATTGTATTATTGAATTCCAAGGGAACGCCAAGGCCAAGTTTCTATCTACAACCAGGCTATGCACAAACTAAAGTTTTCAAATTTAATTTCAAGAGAAGATTCCTTACGCTCATATTCCAGTAGCCATTGCAGTAGTTTTCTCCCCACACATGGATAGACTTGATTAATTTTAGTGTTATTGAACTCTCTAATGTTATCTACTACTCATAACATATTCCAAATCAATAACGACACTCTCTATGATATTCGAACGTGTTTACAAAATGAAAAATAAAACATGGATTTTTTGCAGGTTGATTGAGAACTACAACAAGATGAGTTATAGAAAATACAAAATTTTGAACTTGTTATGCTCAAAATAGTATTTTCTCTAAGGATGAAATAGTCACCCATCAATAGTTAGCAAGTGATGAAATCAATAATGTTGAGGTTGATTCAAATCAAGTGCTCATTTCAAAAGCATATTTGAATTAAGGTGTGAAAATTCAGTCTACAGTTCCCAAGCCAATCATCAGACTTTGGGAAGAGCTTGTCCATAACAAGCACATAAGAAGTCTTGGATATGATAAGGATATTTCTTTTCACATTCCAAATTTCTCAAATCACATCTAGTCCTAGAGTGTTGGAGTTATTCATGGTGGTTCACCTTTAGTTGTTTCAGATTCTGGTCCTCTTCCACAATAGTCACAACAGGATGTTAAATGCTAACATTGTGAATGAGTTGGCCATATGAAACATCATTTTTTTTCTATTCATCCATGTGAGAAATATCATAAAACTACTCATTCTTGACAAAGATATTTCAAAAACAAGCCTTCTGCAACAACACAGATTCATCTTGCATGGCTCGCTTCTTGGAAATGCCCTTCAACAACTAAGAAGGTATTTTGCTCATACAATAGGATTTATTCTTGAATATTGAAAAGTCTTGCAGTTGAGATCTCTTGATATTCTCGCCTTGTATCTAATAAGGGGGGAAATGATGGTCATATACAAGCTTCAAAGCCACATAAAGTGGGCCTCCACAACCTTCCGTACCAAATTTAGAGTTGTGGCGAGAGACAAAGATGCCCCTCGGCATGCCTTTGGTTGATGATTAGCCTTAAACCATCTATGTGGGGTTGAGACATCTCTTCAAAGAATTGGGGACACTTCCTCTAGAATAAGACTTCAACTTCTTGCCAGTTTTGGAAGAGTTCTAGGAATTTCATTAAGCATTCCAGAGTTGGTGGTCATCCTTAAACCATTGCAGGTTGTAGAACTTCCTTTTTCAGGTTGAAGGTTCCCTCTCCAAAGCATTAGGGATACTTCCTCTTGTAGAATATTTCGGCTTCTTATTAGGCATTGAAGAGTTTTGGGAACTACACTAAGCATTCAAGTGTTGGTGGTCATCCTTAAACCACCCCCTTATACCAACATTTTAGAGAGGACATTCAGCCTAGTGCTTGCATGCATTTTTGTACATTTTGTATTACAACTCTCTTCTTGGACTCATACATGCCCCTTCAGATCAAAGGGGGGAATGTTGGACACCTAATACTCTATGGGTTGGTGTGGAATGTGAACAGACACTGGAGTACAAGAGACTAGTTGGAATATGAATCCAAGGGCCACACCATCTATTATAATTTTGTATCATTGTTAATAGTAAATGAATTCACGCTTTACATTATTTGGTTGTCAACATTCCATGTGCATCTGAGAGTGTGGATGGGAGGTTTGGTGAAGTTATAAGGTGAAGAGTCTCAAGGAATACTACTAAAAGGAAGAATTACTTTGACTCGGTTTTCCCCTTGAGGGGCTTTTTTCCTTGGCATGTCCCTACATGTGCCTACATCTTGTTTTAATTGTTGTATGTGCTGCTTCTTTGTGTAATTTATTGATGAACTAAAGAAGGAAGATATAAAGAATCATAATAAAAAGTAACATCACAATTTATTATCAATATTGAGAAAATATTTACTACCTTTTCTGATTTTCCAACACAGGATGAGAGCTTTGTTGAAGAAAGTAGAGAATGGGAGATCCATTCAGAGTCACTCTCTCAAGAAAGGAATATATCATATCCAAGTAATATTTATAACTTTTTCAAGGGTGAGAAAAAGCTTTAATGAGCATATAACTTCAGATCTTGGTAGAAGATGATTGACCTAATCCTCAAGAAGAACAAGGTATTAGAGCTAGTAAAAGAAAATATAAAGAAGCCTACCGAAGAAGCCAGTGATGCCGACAAAATGAAATTCAAGGATCTAGAATTTGTGGGTATGAATTTGATAGTAGAAGGGATAAAAGACCATCCTGTCCCATTCATAGCTAACATCAATCATGCTCAAGGGATGTATGAAGCATTGTCAAATCTGTTTACTATTAAGAACATCGCTCAAGTAGCAAGTTTGAAGAATTGGCTAAGGAATATAAAGATGACAGAAGAAGATATTGTGGTGACCTTCTTTGTGAAAATAGCTAGACTCAGGGATGATATTTTTGCCATCGATGAGATTATTCTAGAAAAAGAATTGGTGATTACTGCTATATTAGGATTGACACCCACTTGGGATGCATTTTCTTCAGGTCTGAACAATTGAATAGTACCTCCAACCTTTGAAGAATTATGGGCTGCATGTAGTCAAGAACAATTAAGGATATCTATGGCTGCCAATCACGAAGAAGTATCAAATTGTTATGTTTCTTATCATAAAGGAAATACATTGAGGGACCAAGGAATAAATTTGACATGTCTAAGATAGAGTGCTACTAATGTCATAAAAAGGGTCACTGTAAAAGTGACTATCCCGATAATTTGAGAAACAGGAAGAGAGGAAGAGATCAAGCGAATTTACTATATAAGGAGACTCAAAGAAATCCAAGCTTGAAGAAACTAACATTAGCGGCTTACACTATTAGGTCATTTTCTTGTAGTTATATATATATTGTTTTATATGTTTTAGAATTTATAGGAAAAAGACATTTTTTATTATTTATGTAAGTTTGTAGGTATCCCTTTAGCTTTGGAGGGAGCCTCCAACAAATACCTATGATAAGTATCCTATGTCTTTTCAATTTGGGCTCATGTAGTCATTTAGTTTTGATTACATTAAACCACTAATCTCCTTTCTCCCTCTGTTGTCTTGATTAGGGAAAACATGCACAAGTAGGGGGATCTCTCAAGACAAGGTTAGTAAAGGAACAAAGATATGCTTTGAATTCATTGATTGAAAAAATGATTCATTTGATGATATATTACTAATTTTGTTATGAATAACAATATTCAATCCTAGTGATTCTTGTTTGGGTGATTCATCTCTTCATAAATCTACCCATCCCACTCTTATCTGATTTGGTAGAACCCTAAATAGGTTCTAGAAAACCCTAACCGAAGGGTATGCTGATGTGAATGTATGAAATCCTAAGTTATTGAGGTTGATTGTGAAACACTAGTTGAAGTTTTATTGATGCCAACTTGTTTGGGATTTTGGTGTGATCTAGAAATCCTAACTAGTTAGGATTGACTAATGAAGTCTGAAATCCCAAAACCTTTGAAGTTTTCGTAATATAGGGTTTGTTATGTTTCCACATTGGAACCCTAGCTCATTGGGGTTTGTTGGAATGTGTATTCTACATTGGAACCCTAGTTCATTACGGTTTGGTGTAATGTGTGAGAATGACCCTTATATTGCCTTAGAATTGATTTAGTTGGAATGTGTGTGTTGTCTGATCAAAACCAAGTGTAATCAAAATGACTATTTGTCTAATTCTTATTTGATATTGTTGCGAAGTTGGGTTTGACAAAAACATGATATGAAATGTTTCATGATGTTGAAATCTAGGCATATACAGATATGCCATTTTGGTTGAATCCATAACTTGGTATAGATTAGATATATTAATATTGTTGGACATATGATATCCCTATGTATGGTTATGAATTCCTAGATATGTGTTGACCTAGTCATTGATGGTCATAGTCATTGTCTGAGACTCTCGGATGTTGATGTCTAAAAATGTAGGGTGTTATAACTAAACCATAGCGTTGTAGCAGATACAATCACCCTCCAAAATTTTTCCTTAGCCTCATTTTGGGGATTCCCTTCCAATATTCATAGCAACGTTTATTGTTTCATCAAGTACACAAGGTTCAGAGTTTTTCTTGAACAAAGGAAACTTGTTGATCATAGCTCAATACATTCCACTCACAGGCTAATCACCAGGACTTGGTCCAGTTGTAGGATAAGCATCTCTCCTATGAAATTACACAATTCTGGAGGGAAGCTAGCCTTCCCTCCAGAAATTGTGCAATCCTGACTGGCAACCTGCTGAGCTCCAAAGTTGCACAATTCTGGCTGTCAACACTCATAGTGAAAAATACATAGCTTTCCCCAGTAGGGCTATTGAGCTCAAAATTTATGAAAATCTGGGCAGCAGTCAGCTTCTCTACCCAGAAATTATGCAAATCTCCTCAGCAGCCAGTCCAACTCTTATCCAAAAATGCACATTTTCTCCCAGTAATCGAGTAGTCTCTTGCATTTGTAGCTGAGTTGACCAGTTCCCTCCAGGACCGAGCAAAACTGACTTGCATGCATGGGCTACTTCTCCCAAGACAACAAGAAAAGGAATCCCTTGTTTCAAGGATCTATTTTTATCAGTTGGAGGTTACATGAAAGGGTCATTTCAGAAACCTCCCACCAAGTTTCGTTTTCCCTAGATTTGTGGCATGCATGTCACAAACTTGATGTTATCAAAGCTCATCAAGCAGGCGCTGTCGAGCTCATTCCTCACATCAACCTTATAGCTCTAACATCCCACATCACATCTAGGAACTATCGGCACACTGAACTCAATTATTTTTGGGTAAGCCCACTTTCCATGACTTGTGTTGCATTTCTAGCACTTTTTGTGTTTCTCTTTGTATGAATGTCATCTACTTGATTTTAGTGAGCACTTGCTATTTTTTTGATGCATTTTAGCCAAATCTAGTGTCATTTCAGTTTTCATCAACATCTCACTATTGTCGCATGCATGAAATTATTTTTCATGAATGGTCGTCGATTTGGCCACTCACCTCACTCACATGCATGTTGTTCTTTTTTATGAATCTTTCATTTGCCTTTTTCATTCACGATCATTCAATTATGCTTACACTTAGTATTGCTATGCATTCGTATTCACATTCACTTTTAGTTGTCCATCGACGAGTGTAGACAACCTTGGCCCTGACTCTGCCTTCACCGAGACAACCACACGTAATCTAGGGAAGGATGGATTTGTCTTCCTCTCCAGAAATGTGCATTTCTATCAAACAGTTGTCCTCTAGGACTATTTTGTGCATTTCTAAGGGACAATGACTACTGGCCCAAAAAATTGCGCAATTTAGTCACTGAGCATTCATCCATTGCTAGCTGAGATTGCACATTACACAATTCCAGTAGTCAACAGCTAGACTAGACTATGCATTGTGCAGTTCCAGTAGTGAGTCAGTCTCCCAGTAACCCAGACTGTGCCTTGCACAGTATTGGCAGTCAATCTCTCGACCTTTCAGTTGAAACTGTGTAACCTTCATGATCAGTCACACACATATGTTGCAAGTTAGTTCTCAAGTTCATTTTGGTTTTTGGCTGACAGATTGCTTTCCATGAGTGTTTCCATGTCTCCAGGTATTGCAAGTGTTCATCCGCCTCTAGGAAGTGCTGGTACAATGGTTTCAAGAGAGTAGAGTTGAAGACATTGTTCATAACGCACTTGGGGATGTACTCGATTAAGTATCTATGAACTTTCCTACCCACAAGGACATGAAAGGACATGAACATATGATGGTGGCACCATCACAAAGACCAACATCATGAACATCAACTAAAGGAAGAAAATCAGATCCAGCGAGCATGAGAGGAAGGTTGTTAACAACATAGAGGCAGAACAAAGTTGGAAGCTCAAGTACATCCATTGGTGATGAAAGCAAATTTGGAGACTCAAGCTATAAGGTGATGGTGCAACATGAATATCACATGAAGACATAGAATGGAACAAATAAGGAGTTTCATGTGCTAAAGAAACAACTCAAGAGAGTACATGAAGTTGCACAAACAAGTGAATGAGTTACAACAGGAAGATGAACAATAGGGGGCGCAACATACATTCACAGATGAGACTATTCCTGTACAAGTTAAATATCCATCCCAACAGCCAGCACAGAGCATGCATGGTGAGCAGTATTGTTGGTCGCATGCAAGGGATTTAGCAGCATGCATGTCATTGTGCGCACGCATGTAATCCAACCCATTTAGTACACTCGTCAAGGTGAAGACAAGAAGAAAGTCCAACTAGAGTTGAACATGTACTTTGACAAGTTGATGTGCATTACCACCAACACACACTTGAATACCAACACGAACATGATGCATCAGTGTGTTGTCAGTTTAGTTGCACCCATGAAGAGCATGCACATGCTAGTAGACAAGTTGGATGAAGGATCCATATCAATGCACTCGGATGCAACAGAGGCAAGAGTTTGCTTCAACAAGATGTCACTGTGGAGCACATGCACACCATTACAGATGACCAAGCTTGGCATCAGCTCACGACCTTCACCATCACAAGCATGCCAAAGAGTTGGTCTCAACACAATAGAACAAGTGTCAATGACGTCTTTTATGCTCAAGCCATTTTGTCTCACATGGGCACATGTGAATTGTAATGTAACATCTTCTCATGTGTAAGTCAAATGTAGATAGTTGGATGTAACACTCCTAGAGTAGATGAAGAGCCATGAGGGCAGATGAACTATCACAAAGGGGAATGTCAAGGGTCACCCCACTCTTTTCTATAAATAGAACCTCATAACTCATTGTAAAGGCTTTTGGTCAGCCAAGCTTCTGATAAGACTATCTTGGAGAGAGCTTGGACATTATTGTAACGAGCCTTGGATTCTACATTGCGCAAATCTAGTACATCTTTTTGGAGGAGCAGGTAGATATGGCTATGACATTCCACTATTAGGAGTAGTAGTTGGACATGGATGTATTATATGAATAGAACATACGCTTCTTTATATAATAAGAGCCAACACATTTAATGCATATGTTGTATTGTATTCTAGCTATCTTGTTTACTCTAAATGACATATATATTTGTTTCCTTATGCATCCATGTATGGACTATTATGTATGAGTATGTGTGAATATTTATGAAATGTGTTGTTGGTTTAACCATCACTTTGGATTTCTTGCTAACTCACTGTTACACTGAAATTCGTCACCATGACTATCTGCAGTTAATATGGCTCCATCAATAGTCATATTATCCTCCTTGTCAAGCCTAATACCTCTGCTCTTCATGTCAAACTTCAAAAAGAGAGAAAGTCACTTAAAAACATGTTTATTTCTGGGTACACAGGTTCTCTCTACCTTGCCTGCGTGTACGCATCCCAAACACACTGTGCCTGCGTACTTGTATGCTCTGTAAGCCAAAGGATGGGTGCGTACACCTGTAAAGGTCAAAAGGCGCGAGTTTCATCTTTAAAAAGTTACTTGTGGTCACTTCTAGAGCCTTCTAGAAGAGTGTTTGACGTGTATTGAGCGCCTCCAGATGGTTCATGCATCCCTATGATAGAGGAACTTATCCCATCAAGAGAGGAGCTACCCCATCCAGAATAGGGAGTATCCCATTGATGTTGGAACTGAATAACTTCCTCTAGAACATTATAAATACAGGCATTGGGCCAAAGGAGGGGAGGTTGAAAGCTAAACATTCCAAAGGGTAAATGCTGCTGGAATTAGGACTTCCATTGTTGACTTGTGAGGAGAGATCACTATCCTTTCTTGTTTCCATATTGGGAGTGGGTGAGCTTGTTAAAGTAGAGGAAATCTCTTGTTGGACCCTGGGAGGAGCTTGCACAACACCAAGGCTCAGGTTGTAATGGTTCCTTTTTTGTTTCCTTAATACAAATAAGTCCATTCTTCTCAATGATTTGCTGTTAATGAATTATTTCATGTACTCCTTCGTCTATGTGATGAATATGCTTTGTTTTATGAAATATTCAAGTGTTATGTAATCGTTTGCTTTGTTAGTGTATGCAGGTCTTAAAGTGAAGGAGGAGCTCATCTGGATCAGCAAGGCTGGACTGCTACAACAAGCGTTGGACCTAAGGTAAGATCGGAAAACACTTGGTTTCTCATAGAATAATGTATGTTTAGAGAAGGATTGCTCTTGTTTGGTTTGTTTGTCACTAGAGAGTCTTAGACTCCTAGGGAGGTTAGGTTTGTCCGCAAAAATAACTCTTTCCGCATGACAAATTGGCGACTCCACTGGGGAATCCATTGATGTGATTGATTTTTCCTTTGAGCATTATTTTGATCTGAAAAGAGTCTT
The DNA here is from genome assembly GCA_000404065.3 of Pinus taeda. Classification (NCBI taxonomy): domain Eukaryota; kingdom Viridiplantae; phylum Streptophyta; class Pinopsida; order Pinales; family Pinaceae; genus Pinus; species Pinus taeda. The sequence goes on along the minus strand of APFE031155608.1, from coordinate 19,967 downwards.
GTTTCTTTTGCTTTTTGGTTGCTTGACTGTGTTTTTGGGTGGCTTAGCTTAGGGTTGAGTTAGGACTTAGTTTTTCTTTGTTTTACAGTAGTACGCACCCTTTGAGTTAGACACAGTGCGTACTTGTACG
>APFE031155606.1:112513-140053 GCA_000404065.3 Pinus taeda | reverse complement strand
GATAGGAGAGAGGATAGACATAGATATTATTCTAGTTCTAATTCAGATAGGATATGTGATTGTCATTGTTATCATCCTTGTAGGAGGAGTGACAGGGATATTTTCTAGATGCATTTAAGAAAACAAAGGCACCAACATTTGATGGAGATATGAAGAAACCACGGGATGTAGAGGCATGGTTGTTTAGCATGAGGAAATTCTTCAGGTTGCATGACTATTCAAAGAACATGAGAGCTAGAGTGGCTACATTCAATGTCAAAGGCAAAGCAGACATTTGGTGGGAAGTTGTGAAGGATGTAAGATGTATTCATGGTGAGGATTTGACTTGGAGTGAGTTTGAGCGGCTATTCAAGAAGAAGTACTTGTCAGAGAGATATTTTGATGACAGGGCAAAAGAATTTTATGAGCTAAATATGGGTTCCATGAAAAATGATGAGTACACTAGCAGGTTATTGGAGTTACTAAGGTATGTGCCTTATCTCACAAAGGAAAAGGCTAAGACTCAGAGGTTCATTAGTGGATTACTAGTTGCATTCAAAGACAAGATCAAGTTCAGTGAGCCTAGATCATTAGAGGAGGCCATCCGAAAGCTAAGGCATTGCTATGAACAATCAAAGTGCAGAACTGAGACGAAGCCAAACTGGAGAGGTAATGAAAAGAACAAAGGAAAATGGGACAGAAAGCAAGCAAGGCCTTAGGATACAGGTAACAAGGATAATATTGCACCATCTAAGAAGTTTAATGAATCAGATAGAGGACAGGGATTCCAATAAGGAGAACAGAACAAGGAGACATGTTAGAATCCTATAGAGTGTTGGACTTGTGGAAAAGATCATCGTAGGAGAGATTGTCTATAGAATCAGGGTGTTAGACCTCAGATATACTATGCGCAGGAGGCACAGAATGTTGGTGATGTTGGTCGGATTATTCCACGTATTTATGCAGCATTGGATAACAAACAAGAAGAGCATCATGCATCTAACATTGAGATGGACAGTAAGCTTTGTGATCAAGCTATTCCTATTTCAATTGACCCTTGATCTAATTATAACTATGTTAGTCTTGACTTGGTGGATAAGTGTGGTTTGAATAAGGAATTGCATCTAGAATCTTGGTTAGTGCATTTGGCTATAGGTATGAAGAAACGAGTTCATCATTGGGTAAGAGCTTGTTCATTTTATTTGAACGGTATGCCTACTGAAACACATTTGAATGTATTATTGTTGGGATCATACATTATGTTGTTGGGTATGGATTGGTTGTATCTACATATAACCAAGGTAGTCTGTTATGACAAAACCATTGAGTGTGTTGATGAAAATGGAGAACCAAGATTCTTACATGGAAAGAAGAAAGCTACATCAGTTAGGATGGTGACAACTATGCAAGAAAAGCGCAGTCGCAGAAAAGGGTGTAAGCTATTTGTGGTGCATATTTCTAGTGATAAGTGTAAGGAAGTTGAGGATATAGATGTGTTGAAAAGGTACCTAGTTTTGCAGCAGTTAAAGGATGTATTTCTTGAGGACATAACATAGTTGCCACCTCTCAGGGAGGTATACTTTTCTATTGAGTTAGTGTCAGGGGTAGCCCCATCATCAAAAGCACCTTATAGGATGAGCACACCTGAGTTGGTTGAGTTAAAGTTGTAGCTGAAGGAAATGTTGGACAAGGAATACATTAAGCCAAGTGTATCACTATGGGTTCACCAGTATTGTTTGTGAAGAAGAAAGATGGCACTCTTAGATTATGAATTGACTACAGGCAGTTGAACAAAGTGACAATCAAGAACAGGTACCCTTTACCGAGGATTGATGACTTGTTCGATCAGTTGAAGGGAGCAACAATGTTCTCAAAGATTGATCCGAGATCCAGATATCATCAAGTACACATCAAAGAAGAGGACATTTACAAGACTGTGTTCAGGACCAGGTATGGGCATTATGAGTTTGTTGTAGTTCCATTTGGATTAACTAATGCTCCAACTACATTTATATGTTTGATTAATAATGTGTTGTGTCTGTACTTGGATCAGTTTGTTATTGTGTTCATTGATGATATATTGGTATATTCTGAAAATGAGGAAGAGCATGCTGAACATTTAGCAGCAGTGTTGAGGTTGTTGAGAGAGAATTAGTTGTTTGCTAAGCTCATCAAGTGTAATTTCTTTCAGACTGGGGTACATTGATTGGGGCATATTGTCTCCAAGGAGGACATTGTAGTAGATCCAGAAAAGATACGAGCCATCATGGAATGGGTAGCTCCTAAGAATGTGGATGAAGTGAGATCTTTCATGGGTTTGGAAGGTTACTATAGGAGGTTCATCAGGAACTTCTCGCAGATTGCTTATCCTATTACGTCATTGCAGTGAAAATGTAGGAATTTTGAATGGATAGGGGAGTGTGAAGCTAGTTTTGAGTAGCTTAAGTAGTTTTTGACACACGCACCAATGTTAAAGATTGCAGATCTAGACAAAGAGTTTGTAGTATGCACATACGCTTGCAAAAGAGGACTTGGTGGAGTCCTTATGCAAGATGGACAGGTGGTATGCTATGAGTAGCAAAAGTTGAATGAGCACGAGCAAAAGTATACCACACATGATCTTTAGTTGACAACGATTATACATGAATTGAAGATGTGGAGACACTATCTTCTAGGCAGGAGGTTCACATTGATGAGTGATCACAGTGGTTTGTGATATCTATTTGACCAACTGAATCTGAATGATAGGCAGGCTTGGTGGTTGGCTATGATCAGTGAGTTTGATTTTGAGATCAGGAATATCAAAGGTAAGAGAACAAAGTGGTAGATTCTCTTAGCAGGCGGATACAGGTAAATCACTTAGCAGCTATGAGCTCCTATGGGATATACTTACAGGATAGGATCTTGCAAGCAGGTCAGCATGAAGTTAGATATATGGAGATTTTGCGTAGGTTGCGGCAAAGCACAGATACAGGTACAAGTGATGGTACATGTACATGTACATGTGATGGTACATGTACAAGTGATGGTATAGGTACAAGTACAAGTATAGGTACAGGTGTAGATTCACAAGATGTGGATTATTGTGTTACAGTAGATGGATTGGTCAGGTTCTGAGACGAGATATATGTGCCAGATAGTAGTGAGTGCAAGAAGGTAATATTGAGAGAGTCTCATGCGAAACCTTATTCAGGTCACCCAGGTTATCAAAAGACATTGATTGCAGTGAAGAAATTTTACTATTGTCCAAATCTAAAGAGGGATGTAGTAGAGTTTATGGCTAGATGTTTTGATTGTCAGCGGGTGAAAGCAAAATGTAAGCATCCAAGTGAATTGCTACAGTCGATCACGATCCTAGAGTGGAAATGGGAATTCATTTCCATGGATTTCATCACAGGGTTGTTGGAGACAGTGAGACAACATGATTCCATCATGGTTGTTGTGGACAAGTTGACAAAGGTTGCACACTTCATTCCAGTGAAGTCTACATTCTCAGCTAGCAATGTGGCACAAGTATTCATTAGAGATGTGGTTAGATTGCATGGTGTTCCAATGAAGATTGTGTCAGACAGGGATGTGAAGTTCAATTCCAAGTTTTGGAAAGAGATATTTGCAGGTTTGGGAACAGTGTTGGCCTTTAACATAGCTTATCAGCTGCAGACGGATGGACAGACAGAGAAGGTCAAAGGGATATTGGAGGACATGTTGAGGATGTATGTGATGCATTAACAACATAAGTGGGAAGAGTATCTTCCACTGGTAGAGTTTGCGTACAACAATAGGTATAAAAAATCTTTGAGGATGAGTCCTTTTGAGGAATTGTATGGACAGAGTTGTAACACTCCCATCAGTTGGAGTGATTCGGTTAACAGGGTGTTGATTGGACCAGACATGTTGGCAGACATGGAACAAGAAATGCTGGTAATCAAGAAGAATTTAAAGGCAACACATGATAGGTAGAAGAACTATGCAGATCAGAATAGGTTGTTCAAGGAGTTCCAGGTTGGGGAACAAGTGTATTTGTGCATCAAGCTGAATAAGAGCTCCTTGAGAATTGGATCATGTGCCAAGATGGCACCACAGTTTTGTGGACCCTTCAGTATCATCGAGAGGATTGGGTCGGTAGCCTATCGACTTGCATTGTCTCTGACATTGAAAGTCCATGATGTTTTCCATGTGCCATTTCTTAAGAAGTATGTTAAAGATGATGATCATGTGATTGAATGGTCTGTATTGCAGGTGAACCAGATGGAGAATTCCAGTAGGAGCCTCAGTGTATATTGCAGAAAAATGTGCTCATGCTCTGGAACTAAAAAATCAAGCAAGTTAAGGTGAAATGGAAGCACTTTGGGCCCGATGAAGCTACTTGGGAGATGGCAGATTAGATGCGGGCTATGTATCCTTCCTTGTTTGCCGATTGAGGCAAAGCAGTTTTGGCTTGGTCTTTTGGTGTGATTTTGGTATATGCTTTGGTATATGTTTTGATATATGTTTCGGTGATGTTTGGTGTATGTACATATCTATATGGATGTAAATACCACCATGAGATATGTTATAAAGCTCCAATAAGCAGTATAGGTGTCGTGTCATTACGATGTTATGTTGTTATGTTTTCATGTTGGTTTTCTTCTCAGTTGGCTGATCATTGTAAATATTGCATCGAGCTAAGTTATAAAGCTCCATGGGCAGTATGTTTTGCTTACAACATTTTTGTGGTTATAGGTGTTGTTGAACATCGAGGACGGTTTAATTCCATGTAATAAAAGTAAAAAAAAAAAAAAAGGCAAAATACTAACCACGGATGATGGGACACTTATTCCAAGCTAAATGTTGGGAAAAATCCTAGTGATGGGGATCACTTGTGATTGTTTATTGCTAAAGAAATTGGCAAAGGAAAAATGGCATCTTTGGCACATTTATTTATGAAAATAATGGAAATTAGGAGAAAAAGGAGATGAAAGGTCACAGGTAGCATGTGAGGAAATTGAAGGAAAATAATGGAAAATTAAGAAAATAGTGGCCTCATTCATAAAAAGGCTTCTAAGGATAAGTTGATAACCTTTTGTCAGTTCAGTTTTGGAGCTCTCTCATTATTCTCTTTCTCTCTCTCATACTCTTGGAGACTTAGAGTTTTCTTGGAGCACTCTTGGAGGGTGTGGCATACTTGGATTCTTGGAGCAAGAAGGCAAAGGAAGAGAAGGAAAGAACAAGAGGGCATTGGGATCAACAACTACATAATATTTGCTTGCAGGTACCGAGTTGTATGTATTATTTCTTCACTAGTTTTGGCTTGCATGGCATATGCATGTGGATTCTTGGTCATGATCTATCATTGGCATGGAGGATTGCCTGGATTGACAGTGGATTGCCTAGCCTTTCCATTTATTGGATAACCATGTTGATTGTGGGTTTACTTTCATTGTTTGTTTTTGGTTGGTTCTCATGTTTCCTTAGCTTGGGTCAAGTTATTAGTTCATGGATCCCTGGTTGGACAAATGCTCTAGAAGTTGTGCAACATCTTGGGTTGAGTTACTAGTCTTGGAAGCCTTGGTTGGACAAACACTCTGGAAGCCCGATGACAAATGTGGGTTGAGTTACTATTCCTGGAAGCCTTGGTTGGAACAAATGATCTGGAAGCCTTGGAAGGCTGGTATGGAGACCAATCTAATGATGGTTTTGTGATGTTCGACCGTGAGGTGGAATCATTATTTGATGGGTTGAGGTGGATTGCTTCTGGAATCCCTGGATGAGTTTTGATTGATGTGTTCTAAGGGATCCATATTCATGCTTGGAATATGGCACAGGGGTGAATCGTTGAAGAGAGATTTGGCTAAGCCATTCTACGGTCGGGTGGAATGTGGAAGTCCCATCTCAGGTTTGGATTTTGCATCATTAATGAAAGTTTATTTCTCCTTGTATTTCTATGAGTATTTTGATGGATTATATTTGGTTTATATGGTTGTACTTTCATGAGTATTTATGTTGCTATTATGATGGTTATGTATGTGTTTTATGACAACAACTATGTATGGCTTTCAACATTTTTTTACTTGTAATTGAATGATAAATGTATCTATGAATTAATGGATGGAATGGTAGTTGATGTGTTGAGGCATCAATGGTTCTTAGTGATTCTTAGCTAAGTATGAGACCCCTATGCTCATAACTGTTATTTACACCTGTAGATTACATATTAGTGATATGTTTGATGAAATGTCTGTAATGGCTAGTAGGGGTCCAATTGAGGTCTTAAACAAGTATTTGCTTTAGTACTATCATTTCCATGTTATTTTTACTGTTCTGAAGAGATGGTTCAATTTTGGGTAGTGACTTGGGCTCTGGGCCTGAAAAGGTGGCTCAAATCGTCGGGACGATGGCATAGCACTGAATAAATGAGTCTTTGGACACTAGCAGGCAAGCCTGTAGAGAAACTCTAGGTTTCCAGATGCTGTCATGCCTATAACATGAGAGCGACTAAGGCTTAAGTTGTCCAAAAGCTCAATGGGACCCAAGGTAAAGTTGTCTAAAGTGCTGGATTGGTTCCTGAGGGTCTTGAAGCTGATGTTGAATGTCTATATGGTGTGTTTTCATCGATTCCACTTTCTTAACGTGACTTAGGAGGTCGAATCATATCATAGTGGCCTCTCGTTGCATGTTTACCTCGACTGGACGGTTCCTTCAGTAGATGTGGGAGGAGGGTGTTACATGTGGATAGACTTAATCATGGAATGACACAGGCAATAATGTTATTCAAACCATAGAAAATAATTAAGTCTAGGCACACCAATGGAATTAACTAATGCAATTAACATCACAGTGTGACTAGTACTGTCTCAATATGAAAATCAAGCATGGTCAACCATTGTCAACCATCATCAACCATGGTAAATCATGGTCGACCATGGTCCAATGTCACATTGTGACAAAGTTTGTCTCAATAGGAAAGGGTCTATAGACCTTGCTTTATAATAACAATATTACGGTTTATCATAGGATTTTCTCAATATGAAAATCAATAATGGTCAATCATGGTCAATAATGGTTTGTTATGGTGAATCATGATTAACCATTGTCAACACTGGTCGAACATCATATTGTGACAAAGATTGTGTGAATATGAAACTAAATCATGATCAACCATGGTCACCCATGGTCCAACGTCGCATTGTAAAAAATATTGTCACAATGTGAAATCAACCATGGTCACATCGTGGCAAAGATTGTCTCTTGGTCTAATGTCACATTGTGAAAACCATTGAACGAATTAATTATTATTATAATAAGTAATTCATTCATTCATTCATTATCAATAATTAATTAATAATAATAAATAACTAATAATTAGGCCGATAAGCCTTCCTATGAATGAACATAGTCGTCAACCTTTTCATTCTCTGATTGACATCTGTGATATGCTTTTCTGTTTGACATCTGGCAGTAAAAGATATTTATTGATTCATTATCCTCGCCGCGCATCACATCTGGAAAGCATGCACTCATCAAGTTACCTATATTCCCATGTTTCTAATGGCGAACATGTATCGAACAAGCAAGCATGCACTCATGGATTAGAAAACTGTGAATGCAGATTATCCTAAAAAGGGCGTTGTGTAGCATAGGATTTTGGTGTATGTTTCCAGGGTTATCTTCTTTTAGTTGTGTTTCTATTTATTATTTATATTTATATTCTTGTAGCGTGTCTGCTGGTTTTTGATGTAAAAAGTTCTGAAGTTCATGTCAGATTGTTCTTGAATTAGTGAATTCTCTTGGTTTCCTAGGGTTTGTGGTTGTTCTTGGGTTAGGATCCATGTTTTATTTCCATTTTAGTTTGTCTTAGAGTATATGTCTGCTTTGATTTCCTATTTTCCTTGTTCTTCAAATTTGTTTTCGAGGGTTTAGTACGGGAAAATCTCCATTTTATTTAAGGCGGTGTGATCGCGATTGCATTGCCTAAAAGTGGTTTTTTTGAAAGAGATTGATAGTAATTTTTTGTTCTGGTTTTGGATTTTCTGTTTTGATGTTTGGGCTTTGGTCTTATGCTTTCGTTCTTGCTCTCTGTGTTGTAGATCGCTCTTTTCCTTGAATCATGGCTTGTACAAAGCAGACAACACGAAAATGTACCAGAGGAAAGGCTCCGAGGAAGCAGCTCGCAACAAAGGTAACGACTTTCCTATATTTCTTCCGTTGCATCTTTGGTGGAGTTAATTGAGGCGTGTTGTTTTTATTGTGGCATTTTATTTTGAAGCTCCTTTTTTAAATTAGGCTGCTTGTAAATTTTCTCCCACGATCGAAGGTGTGAAGAAGCCTCATAGATATCGTCCCGGAATAGTTGCTCTTCGGTATGTACACGCAATTTAAATTTGCTTCGAATTCTATCGATATGTTTACCATGTTTTCTTTAAAGTATATGTATCTTATTGCAAATTGTTTAATCGACTAAACAGAGAAATTCGAAAATATCAGAAGAGCACGGAGTTGCTAATTCGAAAGCTACCATTTCAAAGGCTTGTGAGGGAAATTGCCCAGGACTTCAAGGTAACGTGTCACCTTTCTTGTTAAAATGTTAGCTTAATTGGTGACCCATTTAAATGAATTGCTTGGTACTCTGTTCTGGCGGTGGTACTTGTCTAATTATTTTGTTTTATTGTGTTTAGACGGATCTGCAATTCCAGAGTCATGCTGTCTTGGCACTTCAGGAGGCTGTAGAGGCCTATCTTGTCAGTCTGTTTGAAGATACTAACCTCTGCGCCATACATCCGAAGAGGGTGACTATCATGCCAAAAGACATTCAGCTTGCAAGGCATATCCATGGGGAAAGGGCCTAGGCCTGTTTGCACAGTGATGATTTGTAAAGGTCAGATTTTTTTGGGGGGAGAATTCTGTAGCAGTACATATATTTGATGAAGGAAGCTTTTTGCAGAAACACATTGTAGACTGTAGGATTATGTAATGTCGTATAATTGAAGTTTACGTTGACTACAATGGATATTGTGGATTTATGACTTCTAATTGAATGGGTCGACTCGAGCTAATTGTAGCTGCTTATTAATATGGAACTTTTTGCCATTCAAAGCCATGTTTTTTGAACCCATACTGCATGTTGATGCTTGTTAAGCTCTTCGTTATTATATGGCATAATTATTGTTTATCAATGTTTTGGAACCCATACTGTATGTTGATGCTTGTTAAGCTCTTCATTATTATATGGTATAATTACTGTTTATCAATGTTGAAGTGTTATATGTGTCTTCATGTATAAATTTAATTTGTTTTTCGGTAGACAACATTCCTCATGATTTATATTCGGCATTTTCTATTACTTTACACTGATAATATTCTGCACTTTCTATTACTTTTCACTGATAATCGACCGCAATACAAGATGTTGTATGAATGCAACTTATGCAATGTCTTTTATCAATGTTGAAGTGCTATATGTGTCTTCATGTAGAAAACTGGTTGTTGAACAATAATTTATCCTGTCTACAAGAGAGGGTTGTTTTATCTTGTCTGCAAGAGAGTGTTGTGCATCTGCCAAAATTCTTGATAGTGGAACTTGTTTATATGTTTTTTAATAATTGACTTTGAAGTTTACAAATAGTTGGATGGATTTTATTTGCTAGGCTGAAGCAATTATTCTACAAATCCAATACAGTTGTGAGCAATGAGTATTTATAATTATGTTATTAAATATTTGGATGGATTTTATCAACAAGGCTGAATCTACTATTTTGTAATGCACAATAGTCTTGTGATGTGTTTGCAAAAATATGTTCTTGAATATGTGAATGGATTTTATCTGTCTGACTGTTTATCCGTCAGACTGAAGTGAGTGATTATGGAATGTTTAGTGGTTGTATCAATTTGTTTGGAAAACTTTGTTTTTGAATACTTGGGAAGAGATTAGTTTGCAATGCGCGGTAGTTGTGAGCAATCTGTTTGCAAAAGTGCGAGTTGTTGCAATGCTCAAGTGGGAAGTTTCTTTTGGAAAATTGTTTTGCCATTGTTTTTGTGATGGTGCAGTTTTAGCTAGTATTCATTGTCAGTTTGTTGTTGCGTCTCGTCGTGGCCACACTCGGCGAGCCACAATGTGGCTAACTCTTTATTGTCAATTTAGTGCATCTCGACCACTTTGTCAATTTAATGATGACTTGAAGAAACTCTTCAAGTGTCATGTTTCGTTATCCAGTGTGAATTTTTATGTCTTCTTCCCATGTGGCCAAACCATTGTCAATTGGGTGCATCTCGGCCACCGTGTCAATTTACAACACATGTTGGTTGAAGAGTTTCACGGTTAACTGTTTAGCACTCGGTTCTGATTTTTCATGAAACCCTCATTCCCAGTTTTCAGGAATCATTCATTCTCAGTTTTCCAACCAAATTACACTTTGAATAAAAGAATGAAACACTCATTCTCAAATAAAAATGTTCTCACGTAAAAGATAGAAATACTTGTTCTCAGTGTTCTACCCAAATTTGAAGGGTTACCACCAAGTTTGAAGGTTTTAACGCAATAGCATTTTTAATGCTCAATTTGAGGGGTCTGAGGGGTCTGGTTTTTTTAGGGTACTACAATTCTTCTGAATAATGGAAATTTCCAGCTTATTTGCTTATATCAAACATTTGTGTAGGGTTTCAACCAATTAACATTTCATTGAGTATGTATTTACAAATCAACGATTTTGGAATCAAATCCCACAAAGCAATTCTATACATGCTCTTCAAATTCCTTTGAGCTTTTGAAAGTAAAACCAATGAATTATCGAATTTTACTATAATAAGAAACAATTAGAAAGCCTTCATTTAGGCTTGAACCAACATCTCTTCTAGAGAAATTCAACAATTCCAATTTATAATCCTATCGGCCTATCTTTGTACCTTTTGGGACATTGCTAGTTTTTATTATTTTATTAATATAAATATTGTTAATTAAATTAAATATTGTTAATATTGTTAATTAATTGAATAATTCTTTTTTATTTCATTCATTATTAATAATAAACCCAAGAGATTAATACTAAAAACCCAAAGAAAAATATTAAACCGAAGGGATAATATGGACCCATGGTATATAATCATGGGTCCATATTAAACCACATTAATGTAGTTGTTGGATTATAATTCGTTCATCTTTGCCAAATCACAACGCTCAATTGCTCTCTCAGACAAAGCATATTCCATATAATATAGTTATGAGATTATAATACAACAACCATATTAATGTGGTTGTGCTAGGGATTATAATATTATTCCCTTGAGTTTTAATATTAGTCTCTTGGGTTTATTATATAAATCCCTTGGGTTTATTAATCTAAGAGCATATTCTTAGGGTATAATATTATTCCCAAGGTTTATAATATTAATTTTTGAGTTTAATATAAATCCATTGGGTTTATAACCATGGTCCAACGTCACACTTTGACAATGATTTTCTCAATATGAAAATCAACCATGGTCCAACGTCGCATTGTTACAAAGATTGTCTCCATATGAAAATCAATCATGGTCAAACATCGCATTGTGACAAAAAAAATCTCAATATGGAAATCAACCACAGTCAACCATCACTGCTTTAGGGTTTATATACCTTGAGTTTATAATATTGATTCCTTGGGTTTAATATTATTTCCTTGTGTTTATAATCCTTTGGGTTTTTAGTATAAATCGCTTGGGTTTATTATTTCTTTGGGTTTATAATATCAATTCCCTGAGCTTATTAATCTAAGGGTTCATATTCATAGAGTATAATGCTATTCATAGGGTTTTTAATATTAGTACTTGGGTTAAATATAAATTCTTGAGTTTAATTAAATAATAAAAATTAATATATAAAAAAATCAATATTTATATTTAATAAATAATAATTATTATTCCCTCGATCAGGGTGTGTGTTTGACAACATTTCCATTATGATTGATTAATGAAGATGACCTTGGGGTACAAACCCACCATCCTCCACATGCTTGAGGTATTTGGTGCAGTGGCTTCGTGTGTGCATGGTGTTAATACTCCTGTAGGAGGTGACAAAGGTATTGAGTTTTGGTTTTGGACTTTACTTAAGTGCTCCAAGAGAAAAGTTGGTAAGTGTCTGTTTCATGGTAGAGGAGTGTGGAAGGGTGGTGCCGAGCTTTGTAGAATGACGTGAATTCAGGCGAGGTGGCGGGCTAGTCTTCTCCCTGCGAGGGTAAAATGGTATGTGATTCTCCATTACTTTCTCTCCTCCATGTAACAACTTATCTGTTTAATGGAATTGGTACTATATGGTTTTGAATTGTTGGGGTTTGTGAGAAAGAGGGGCACCATGCATATGCATGCGTGTGTTTGCCTGCTGCAACAAGTCCAACTGTCCAACATGGTCTCTGTGTCCGTTCTGTTTGGGATTATCTTATCCAGGATGGGATTATATGGGATTTGTGTCTCCACGGTCAGCGCCTAGGACTTCCTTTTGGCTCGGTCCAACATTGTTGGGACTTAGGGATGGGTAGTTTACAATTTCGTTCTTAGGTTTTGTCTTACTGAATTTTTTGGGATGGGTCGAGGCTTTTTCTCTGTTTGTTCTGGAGTTGAATTGTTTTTCCTGGAGCTGAATTGTTCCATGGGATATGCCCCTGTGGGAGTCCTCTTAGGCTTATATATGTGGCTCTGCGATGGTTTGGGTACTGGGTTTGTTCTTATGGCATAAGCTCCAGTGTTTTCTCCATTCCCTTTTCTGACAGTTATGTTAACGGGCTCTAGGTTGTGGCAGTTGTATCTCTGTTTTGGTCGACTAGTAAGGAAGGTATGCAATGGAAGAGAAGGGAGGAAGTCCCTCAAGCTTTTTATTGGAAATTATTGTTTCATGCTTCTCCCTTGGCAAGTGGTGCGAGGCGATAGTGGTACCTAGAAGCTGGAAGCTTCTGGGCTTGGGCTACCACCTGTACAAGTGATTCGACTTACCATTTTCTCCACTGCAAACTGTAAGCACGCGACAATGGCTCAAACGACCACTACAAGGGCTCGAAGCCCAACCCTGAGGGGCAAGGTAGAAGAACCAGGGCGACTGCGACGACAGGGCAGACCAGCTCCTCTGGGGGCAAATTGAGGGGTCAAAAACCAGTGACCAACAACATAAATGATGCAACTACATCTTATCACGAAGGAATGAGTGAGGAAATTCGACAGCGAATTGAAGAATGGGAAGCTAACTTGAACTATTAGGCTAGCTCAATGGAAATTGAGGTGGAAGACTAGCGGGCTATGGTGTCAGATCCAGGGCATACGAATGGTCGCATCACTCAGTTCAAACAGACCTTGTTCTTGTACTGGTCCATGAAGAGTATCTTGCTAAAGGCTTTGGAGCAGGTCTCTGTGGGCATGACAACAATGGTGTAGGACTTTCCTAATTATAAACAAGAATTTTAGAAGCTCTAGTTTCAGATGCAAAAGTAGGATGACCATCTTCGATGAATAGAAGAACACCTCCCTTGCATTCTCTCACAGATAGAACTCTCATGTTCCAATGCTAAGGACCCGACTCTTATGGAATCTGCATCTGCCGAGGGAGCATAGTAGTGTGCTAGCTAGCCTCTCAATTTCCTTTTTCTTTTTGTATGTGAGAAGTTTTTAATTTTCAGAATAGTGATCATTTTGTTTTTAGGCATGTAGTCTTCAAGCAAGGTAAAGACATTTAGACTTTTCTAACTTGATTAGAAGGGCTTATAATTTTTTGTTACTACATGGCATATTACGTTGTTAGGTGGCCAACAAACTTGGTTTCCCTCAGGGCAAGTTGAGGCCACCTAACTATCTGTTATGTGGATGTAACTTGCTTTTATATAAATGAAAATGGAAGGACCCACCAAGCTTACAAAAATAAATAAATAATAGTAATTATTATTTTAGCCCCAAGGGATAACTCAATTGGTCGAATTCCCAATGCTAAGTACCTTGCCAATTGGGAGGTCACGAGGTCAAATCTCCTTGATGCCCTTGGGGTTATGCCCAACCAGATAAGTCGGCAGGTAGATCCCTTTGAGTGGATCTGCCTAGATTATCACTAACGGTGCCTAGATTATCACTAATGGTGAACCACAGTGGAACAAAAATAAATAATAATAATAACCACAGTGGAACAAAAATAAATAATAATAATAATAATAATAATAAATTATATTAATTAATAATATGAATAAAATAAATTACAATAATAATGATAATCTATTTAAATGAATTAATAATTTAATAAATGAATAAAAATGAATTATTTAATTAATTAACATATTTTATATTATAAATTTAATTTAACCATATTAATAAGGAAAGCCCTATTTCCAACCCTAATTGTAAAGTAAATGCGCTGTTGAACATGGGCCCGATATAAACGATCATAACGACGTTCGCTTTTTTTTTTCTCTCTCATCACCGAGCGGCGTTTATTCATCGTTTATATCGGCCCATGTCAGGCCGCATTTATTTACAATAGGTTGAAATAGGGCTTTCCTAATTACATACAACATTTATATTTAATAAAATATATTTAATATTGTTTTTCTTAATAAAATAATTAATAATAAGAAGATTTAATTAATATTAATTAATATGTAAGGAATTTATTAATATAATAACTATTATTATATTTATAATTATTTATGCTATAAATTTAATTAACATAGAAATAATAATATTTAATAGTAGTAGTAATATGTATTAATAATAATAATTATAATATTCATAATTATAAGTAGGCCTATAATTTTTTAATAATTAACTAATAAATTAATGAATATGTAATGAATTATTGCCTCAATATTATCTCATTTCTTCACACATTTGATAATGAACCACAAAGGTTGATTCTAAACGTCTATACAATGAAACATGAATGCCACTCCGAAAGACATCAATACACACAATGCAGAACGGAGAAACCTAAAATCTATAATAATAATTTTGTTATAATATTATTTTTATTATATAATATTTAATATTCTTAATTAATAATTATTAGTGTTTTAAAAGTAAATAACATTAATATTAATATATACATTATAATAATATTAATTATTTCCAAGAAATGATACTAGCTGTAGAAATAAAATCTCACTAAACTAAAAATCTTAATTCAAATCTTATTTTACCCTCCCGATAGGGGTGAATAATAAACATACAAACGCAAAATATGAAAATCTTAATAATAATTTTATTATTATATTGTTATATATTTCTCTATAAATGAATGGTATTCAAACTGAGTATAAGAGCACTACTTAATTATTTTTTTGCGAAAATCTCGAAAATTGATTATGGCATCTGTCACAACAGCTATTTATGGCCATTGATGCCCACTGTCATTGTGGACCTATCTGTGTGGTTGGTAGACGCACACCAGGCCAACTACCAACGTGACCCAGTTGCCACCTGCCACTAGCGGACGTTGACTACTTCTTGCTTTGCACAATCCCACTTGCTTCTTGTGTCGGTGGATGCCAACTGTTTTCCATAATGGATTGGAATATCAACCAAGAAGTAAATCATATATAATGTCGGTGAACACCACTTGTTCGGCATAAAGTAATAGGTCCCCACTGCCAACCAATGTAATCTTAACGCGTCTCTGCTAAACGCGTAACGTGTCCGATGGGTAATATCTGTCACCGGCACAATACTCGAGAATACAGCGACAGGAGGAAATCGGCGGAACTTCGTGTTTCCACCGTTCAAATTAAGGCACTCGTTCCTACCTTTCATTTAAAAATAATTTAATAATAAAAAATTTCTTTCTATCCGACTTTCAACGGGAGTTCGATAATTAAACCAGATAGCAGTGCTGTTTTGTTTTCAATCGATTAGCTAACCATTCAGGTCATGATAAACAAAAGTAGACAATTGCGCCGCTGGTAGGCGCTCTGCCCTCGTCAGATCATTCAGATATCAGCGCTGTTTGATTTCCAATCGATCGGATAACCAGTGAGTATTTGATACAGAGATAAGAGTAGCAAAATCCTAGCTTGTAGGCTCTCTGCATTCGTGGGATCGATCATTGGGTGCTATTTTATTTCCAATCGATTGGCTAACCAATCAGGTTTTCATACAGAGATAGGAGTAGGTAATGGACTCGTGGGATCAAATCACTCACACAAAAATATTGACACCAGGCACGCAATCCTGGCCTCTGCAAAACATATTGGATCGGTTTCTTTGATATTCTGTATCCAATGGCACACGTTAACTTGACCCCAGCTCGTGATGCTGCGTCTTTTGCATCCTCATCCACATTCCCGTCACACGGCAATATCAACAGCTATGTGTGTGATGTCTTCAAGGAATCCCAACTTAACTCCTCAAATCGAAGGGGCTATCCTAACAGTCTCTTACCATGTGACCATTTTCTCTCCAAAATACACTGAATCAAGTTGGTGTTTCAAGAGCTCTGTCCATGTGGCAATCTTTCGCAAAAGATATGAAAAATCAAATATTCATTGTTTTGGTTTTTTATCATGTGAGCCCTGTCGAACTTCGATGGACGCGGGGCAGAGATGGAGTGTATAGAAGCCCTGAACATCTTCGGGTGTATTGGGAAGCTGAAGTACCTCGAAAAATTTGTCACAAGACATAACTTGAAACTTTGCCAGATGAATTCTGTGATATGCATTCCTTGAAACAGGTCAAGGTAAAATTCTCCCAGATTCAGTTGGGAACTTGACTAATTTTCAAGGTCTAGATGCATAGGGAAACTCCTCTCGTGAATCACTCCAGACTCCGCTGGGAACCTGACAGGCCTCCAAAGGCTTGACCTGAGCGGTTGCTCCATTCTGGAGGAGTTTCCAAACCCCTGTTGACAACCTGAGCAGCCTTTTAAAGTCTTAAATCTGAGTGCTCCACTCTGTAGAAGCTGCCAGAGTCTTTCGGGAACTTCACCGGCCTTTAAACTCTTGACTTATATGGATGTTCCATTCTGCATATTTTCATAAACTGACTCGGTTGGTGTTCCATTTTGCTGATGTCGAAACTTGACAATACAAACTTCGGACTGGACTCGTGTTCAACTCTGCAGACGCTCCTTGGGATCTTAAGGGGCCTCCAAAGTGTTGATCTTCGCTGGTGTTCCCCTCTTCCAACGCTACCAGGATCGGTTGGGAACCTGACGGGCCGAGTGTTTACCCCGGCGCTCCACTCTGCAGACGCTCTCATACTCGGTTGGGAACTCGAGGGCTTCAAAGTCTTGATTTAGGCGCGTGTTCCATTTGCGTGTTCCTTTTGCAGATGCTCCCAGGCTCGGTTGGGAACCTGACAAGCCTCCTTCAAAGTCTTGACCTGCACTGGTGTTCCACTCTGCAGAACTCGGCTGGAAACCTGACGGTCCTCTGAAGTATTTACTTGGGCCGAGTGCTTCACTCTGCAGACGCTTGGGAACTTGACGGACTGCCTTGTGTGCTCCATTCTGCAGATGTCTTCAGACTCTCTTGGGAAAGTCTTTACCTTCGCGCGTGTTCCAATCTGCAGACACTCCCAGCTGTCTACAGGAGATCTATGGGTAGCAGGAACCAGCGATCACTATGTACACTTCACCAGTAAACACAATAAAGAGCAGAGGCGCCACGCTAAAAACCCCAGAATTCCAATCCGAATGAATGCAACCCAAGCTGGTAAGAAAGATTCACAATTGTTATTTTTCTGCCTATGGGCGTCGATTTAGTGGCTCAAAAAAATGTACACCAATTGTTTGAAAGAATGCGTGCCTGTGTGCGCTATTTATTGGCCCTAAAGTGTTTGAGAGATTGCCTCAACAAAATACTGTGTCATGGAATTCCATCATTTTTGTTTATTTAGAAAACGACACCGAACCCCAATTTTTTTTTTTAGAGAATGACACCGAACCCTAATGTTTTGTAGTTAAAAGATTTCCCAAGCGATCCATATTATATGTCATCTCAGATTGTTTAATAATATAGAAAAAGCTTTCTCCATTCAGAGTGAACAGTTGGTGCCGTGCATCAGCTTGCAAGTGTTTGAAAGAATGCCTGCCTGTGTGCGCGCTATATCTATTGGCCTTAAAGTGTTTAAAAGATTGCCTCCACAAAATACTGTCCTGGAATTTCATCATTTTTGTTTATCTAGTTAACGACACCGAACCCCAATTATTGTATTTTGAGAGAATTACACCGAACCCCAATGTTTTGTAGTTGAAAGATTTCCCAAGCGATCCCTATTATATGTTATCTCAGATTGTTTAGTAATATTGAAAAAGCTTTCTCCATTCCTTTTGAACAGTTGGTGCCGTGCATCAGCTTGCATATAGTTCATGTTCCATTTGCCCTTAATTGATATACAATTATTCGCTTGCTAATCCATAAACTTAAGACTGTACAGGCACAACTTTCTACAGCCAATCCATAAATTTAAGTCGCTGTACAGCCACGGCATTTTTAATTTTACTCCATCCTTTGTTTTTTGTTTTTTGATTTATATGTGGAAAGACTTGTGGTCCTTGAAGGAAATAAGTCCTGAGCCCATAATACAATCTCTCACCTGTAGCGTACTCTAGTGTTTCATAATTGTGTTGTAATGCTAACCATAATGAATGTTCACAATATATTAGAACCTAAGAAATGGCATTCGATGGTTCGAGTTATAATTGGACAAGACTCTTTATAACGCTTTTTGGCCTGCAACTCTGTAGAAGTACGAGACTGTTGAAGAGAAATTTGAAATTTGTGCATGTAAGTGTATAATGCCAAGTTGTTGGAAATCCAATCTCATTACATAAGATAATGCAGATTTGAGACCCTGGAGGAGATAATTTCCCCTTTTGAGATGATTGCAACATTCCAAAAGATTGTTAAAATCAATGTTGAGTGTGTTAAAATCATTCTATCAATTTGCTTATTGACTTGTAACTGCCATAAAATGAAAATTAAATGAGTCATTTTTTAAATGAAATTCAAATTAAAAAAAAGTTTCAGTAAGTCAACAATTCTGCTGCCCAATTTGGTTAATGAGCACGTTGTCCTGTTCCTACTGAAAACTAAAGTTCAACGGCAGGAGATCAGAAGATTTAATGGTGAACTATCAGCCAATTTGTTGATGCCTTTGAAATAAATTAGTCCTTCCCGCCTCAAAGGTCCACAGCAGAAGACACAACTTAGACGAGTTATACATTACAATGAAATGTCCAAGTTTCCAGAGGTGTATTTGGCATTTCTATAAAGTGCCAGCACATCAACCCCGGGCTGGGATGCAAGTGCAGAATGACTATTACAGTCAAGTAGGGGGCAATGTATGATAGCCTTTTCTCAAATACAAGAGCCACTATAATTACAGGTTGAAAAAGACTATGGTCAAAGTATTCTGTGTGGTATTCTTTGTAAACATCCTATATCAAGTATCAAACCAAAACCAAAACCTATTTTGGGACTGACTCTTTCAAACTACTTCATGTTAAACCAAAATTTAAAAACCAAAACCTATTTTGGGAGTGACTCTTTCAAACTACTTCATGTTAAACCAAAATTAAATTTGTGAAGGACTATGCATTTCTGATCAGTGAATGCAACCTAATATGTAGATTGTGAAGTGACCAAAACCTATTTTGGGAGCGACTCGTTCAAACTACATGTTAATTTAAAATTTAAATTTGTGAAAGACTATGCATTTCTCATCACTGAATGCAACCTAATATGTAGATTGTGAAGTGAATGCAACCTTATATGTAGATTGTGAAGAGAATACAAATAGAAGATACTTTAATTGCTAATTTCCTAGCAATACACCTTTGTAAGAGCATGTACTGTCTATTAAAATCATCAAGTCCAACCTAACTTGTAATCAAACCAATAATTGTCCTCAGATTAAAACAATTTCCCATTTCTACATAGTTCTTTTTGGCTGTAATATTTTTATTTATTTGCCTATTGTACCGTCAAACCCTAACTCCTAATTGTGTGAAACAAATTCACAATATTATCCCTGGATAAAAAGGATTTTCCTTTTCTGCATAATTCTTTCTATCTGTTATGATTTTTATTTATTTGCCTATTGTACCCTCAAACCCTAACACTAATTATATGAAACAAATTCACAATCAACAATTTTTTTAGCGTAAAATCCAATTCAAAATTACACAACTAGAAAAGATTGGGCAGTAGCAGTCACGGATTAATTAATATAAGGGAATTAGACCAGTAGACTTGATCCCGGGTGCTCTTCTACCAAATCGATTGGAACCTTAATGTTTACTAAATATTTTCTGTTCCCAAGATACAGAGCGTTGTGCCTACTACTTTTAAATTGTTATTATAATATGGCGTTTTCTGACCTATGGTTCCAACCTAAGATGGGGCAATAAAGAAAAATCCAGGACATTTCAAGGGTTACGAGTGCTAGTATTTAGGGACTATACGCAGAATAGATCTCAATATCTATATCTACTTATAACAATCCCTGAGTAAAAAGATTTAAAAAAGCACTTAGGGGGGTGGTGGCGTAGCTGGTTGGCACACAATTTTGAGCTCATTTATACAAGTTCTTTTTTACTGCTAATCAAGAAATTCAACTGTACGGCATTCTAGTGTTTTAAACGTTAGCCTCCCCTTTCAATACAGGTTCTATTTTTAATGCTCAGCAAGGAATTCAACAGCATTTACGGGCATATGGAGTTTCAAACTTTATTGTCCTTAGATTTATGTATAGACGTTTTCAAATCTTAACAATAAAGAAGTCGAAATTTCTTTAATGTATTTTCTGTTGTTCTAAACCTCATCCTATATGGATTCTATTTTTATTACTTTTCAAGGAATTCAATACTATATAGGGGCATGTGGCGTTGTAAAGGTGCGAATTTTTGGAGATTTATTTCACATTTGTTTTGGAGATTGAATGGATGCCATAGCAATGAATCTCACTTCCTTTTCAGTACTCCCTTCCAGATTCCTTAAGCAATCTAGCAAGTCTATATCTGTTTTTTCGGTACTCTCCGGTGTCCTTCCTTTTCGGTACTCCCTTCCAGATACCTTCAGCATTCTAGCAAGTCTATAATCTGTTTTTAGTCCAAAACTTCGCACCTTTAGACTACTCCTTCAAAGTTTACTCTATTCTTTGTCTTTAGGTAGGTTTATGCAGAGACTTTTCAAAATGTTAACGGTAAAGGGACTTTCTTCAACGTATTTTCTGTTGTTCTAGGTAGATGGTGGCATGGCTGGAAGGCATTTCTCTGGTTTACCAACATATATGTTTATAACATGCACAAAATGTTTAGAAGCATCATTCCAGAAGTTCTTGCGGAGTAAAAGCAGAGAAAACCATACATCACTACAGCTTTACAACTGTCACTTCCAAGTATTTCATACAAGGTTAAAAGTCATAGTAATCATTATAATAATGAACTATAAATTGAAGTGTGAACAATTCCAAACGAATAATACCATGTGTTTAGAAATAAAATTTTACCTTTCAGTATTCTAACTAAATTCCAGGCACTGTGACAAATACAGAGTAATTATGGTGGGCACATTATGAAGCTAATGATTCACTTTCCATTTTATACAATCTCTAATCATGCTGATTTGGAAGCGTTCTAGAGCTATTCTGTTTATCATAGACTTGATAGATGGGAGACCATATAAACTCAACAACGCTGGTAGAAAGATAAGGTCATACAAGAACCTCAACAATACAAGGGCAAGGTATATTAGTAAGTAGTAGGCCTCGAATAATTATGGTGGGCACATTATGAAGCTAATGATTCATTTTCCATTTTATACAATCTCTAATCATGCTGATTTGGAAGCGTTCTAGAGCCATTCTGTTTATCATAGACTTGATAGATGGGAGACCATATAAACTCAACAACGCTGGTAGAAAGATAAGGTCATACAAGAACCTCAACAATACAAGGGCAAGGTATATTAGTTAGTAGACCTCGAATATTTCTAACCGTGCAAAGCGTAGCACAAGCACAACAACATATTTTGTAAGTGGCCCTCCAGTGAAGACGGAATCCTCCATGGTTGTAATTTCCTTTTTGAGCATTGTACCTGGTCTCCTTTACTCACAGATAATTCATGCAGCATGGGTGATGTGGACACACAACTCAACTGCCAGACCAACGACATTAGAGTTTTGCATTTAATTGAATACATAAGTACCCCCGTGAACCCATGATAACCAGTACAATATTGCTCAGTAGAAGCAAAACTATTATTGTATAAACCCGTAAACTGCAGGCAATGACGAAGGCAAACAATAAACAAAGCCCCGAGTGCAACTGTCCAA
This sequence comes from Pinus taeda, assembly GCA_000404065.3. Taxonomy (NCBI): domain Eukaryota; kingdom Viridiplantae; phylum Streptophyta; class Pinopsida; order Pinales; family Pinaceae; genus Pinus; species Pinus taeda. The sequence goes on along the minus strand of APFE031155606.1, from coordinate 117,826 downwards.
TTAACGCTCAAAGAAAATATAAGGCACACAGAATACGAGAAATCTGAAACATTTTAAAGAATCCAAAACTCCGCACCCAACTCCTTTGCAGTTTTCGTTGCGATCAGAAAAATATTAAAATCTTTGTATGTTCAAGGATCTGTCATATGTATATCAAAATCTTTGTTTGTTCAAGGATTTGTCATATGAAAGCAGTTCTCGTATTGAGTAAGCACCACGACTCCCTTTCACGTAAACAACACGTTTTCTAGTCCTGGTAAGTCTCACTTATTTCACAGAAGCCATCTTCACATATACAGCGAGGTGGCTATCATCATGGGGTGACATGCCACACTGGGAAATTTGCAGCAGCACCCAGATGCATCTAGGTGTGGTGATAACCATAAACGATTAGTATCCAGCAAGATGGAGCTGGCCTTGTAATGTACCTTAACTTTGGTGTGAATTTTGGAGTGAAAGTAGCCTTTGATATCTCATTCAGTAAAGAGTTTGATTCACATTGACTCGTACAAGACATAAATTTGTGTTGTTTGATTCTAAAACTATGAATGTAGATGTCTACAACAAAGTAAAGTGGAGATCAACCTAGGTACTGAGATAAGTTACCGAAATAGCTTTGGACTCACATGACAATCTCGTGGCAGCATCACCTGTCGCTCTAATCCTTTTTACAATCCTCTCTAATCCTTTTTACAATCCTCTATAGTCAGTATAACTCTTGCAAAAGCGAAATCACTGCACCAAATGGATTGCAACTTTCACTGATAGTATGCTTAGTACAGGGGCATGGCATTTTGACGCTTCCTGTCCATGTTACCAAAGTTCAAGTTCAACAATTCTAATACAAAGGAAAGCAATCAGCTATGTTTCCTTGCATTCTTATGAAATCAATACCGTAAGCGGGAGAACATCTATCTGGAATTTGTCCAATTTTTGCCATTGGTTATTTCCGGAAAGTGCGGACAGCTAAACAAAACATCCAAATAAAAATTAGAAAAGTCGCGGCAACTAACAGCTTGCACATTTTCAAGCAGTCCCATGGTTCAGAATAAAACAAAGTCACATAAATACAAATAAAAAAATAAAAAAATTGTCAGCGGTTTCTATTGCACATAAAAACACTGAGTATTATTTGCAAATTATTTTAAATACCAAAATCAAATACCAAAATTTTGGGGCTTGTTTTATAGTGTCTTTATCTTCTTACACTAGGGTTTATTGGTGATGCTTCTAGAGATTTGAACATGAGTGGGACTATTTGCAAATAGATTCAAAACATCAAAATTCTAGAGGGCCCCACTCTAAAGGGCCTACGGGTGTATGGGTAATGCCTCCAGAGATTTGAACACAGGTGGGATTATTTGCAAATGGATTCAAAACACCAAAACTCTAGAGGGCCTACCGGGTGTATGGGTGATGCCTCCAGAGATTTGAATACGGGTGGGACTATTTGCAAATGGATTCAAAACACCAAAACTTGAGGGACTAAGTTGGTGATGGGACTTGCTTTCATATTACTTGTGTTTTCCGACACTACGGGAGTATGGGTGACTCCAGTGCACAGGTAAGATTATTTGTCCAGCGCACAGGTAAGATTATTTGCAATTAGATTTTAAACACCAAAACTCATGGGTGACTCTAGAACACAGGTGGGACTATTTGCAATTAGATTGCAAACACCAAAACTTTAGAGACAAAGATTACTGATGAAACTTGCTTTCATATTGCTTGTATGCTCCTACACTAGGAGCATACACCAAAACCCCAAAATCCAGAGTTTCATATTACTTGTATATTTGTATTGCATAAAAAAGAATTAAGATTGTACAACAACATTTCTATCGAATACCTAAGAAATTATGAAATTATAGTGAAATATTATATTAAAAAAAATAATTAAAATTTATCGATAGTTATTTACGGAAAATGTAGCAAAACAAAATATCCCAATAAAAATTAAAAAAGTCACGCCACCTATATTTAAAAAAAAAAATTAATTAATTAAAATTTATCCAATTTTCGCATTTTGTTATTTCCGGAAAGTGTGGATAGCAAAACAAAATACTCAAATAAAAATTAGAAAAGTCACGGCACGCAACAGCTTGCACATTTTCAAGCAATCCCTTGGTTAAGAATAAAACAAAGGCAAAGATAAATCGAAAAACAAAGCAAAATAAAATCTTCAGCAGTATCGTTGTTTCTATTGCATAGAGAGCAATGTTTGTATTGCATAACGAGGAAATAGCGTGGTCCAACAATGTTTCTATTGAATATATAGGAAATAGTGAACTCTAATGGAAGTATTATATTAAATAAATAAATTAAAAATAATAAAAATGTTAAGAATAATATTAATAATAAATTTAATTTATGATTATTTATGATTATTATTTTTGTTGAGTTTGGTAGGATTTTTTATTTTCTATTTATAATTGGCAAATTTATATCACATAGGTTGGCTAGGTCGGCTCAACTTACTCAGTGGGAAACCGGGCCACCTATTTTCATTGTAAGCCATCCAAAAATAGTAAAGTTTCAATCTTTTTAACCAAGCTAAGTTTGTTTATTTTTCATGACAAGACTCTATATGTGTAGCTATCCTTAAGCATGCATGACTTAAAGTAAATGCCAACCACATATAAAACAAAAAGAAACCAAGTGAATTGACCAGCCCTTCTGCTCTTACGATGCCGATTCCACTGACATTGGATTCTTGACTGTTGCTCCAGACATTTCAGTCAATTCTATGATACATGAGATGCGCCTTTAAATTATGTCCACTCGAATGTCCTGCTTGTGGAGTTGAAACGAGATTCTCTGCAAACCCTGTTTGTAATTTGACATACCTTGGAGAGAGAGAGCCATCCCCATCGAGATCTGTTCTATGGCCTTCCCCCACAGGGTCTTAATTAGCCAGTAGAGGTATAAACTCTGCTTGAATTGGGTTATCCTTCCTCTAGTATTCCCAGGGTCTGGGACTAATATCCTCCAATTCTCCATCTCCTCCTTTGTCTTACTTCTCTGCTTGATTTCTTCTTCCCATTATTCTAACAAATTTTGAATGCATTCGTTCCTTCCTTCCGGATATGCCGCCACTGCTTCACTAATAAGATGCTCTACTGATTTCCTTCCTCTGCAGGGTTCCGACGTGCTCGGGTCTTTAGCTTTTCGAGGCTCTCGACTTCGTCTTCCACAACCCCATCCTCTTGTTGGCTGAGCCATACCCGCATGGTTCGATACATGTTCATAAGAAAGAGGTGTTATCCGCAAGCATTGTAGCATTTTACTATCTTGATTGGGGTTTTCAATGCTGACATTCTCCCCATTCTTTATCTTGTCCCAATTACGCGCAGAACAGGGGGCAGGGTGGGTGGTGGGCTAGTCTTGAGACGTGGCCAATCTTCACCTCCCTTCAAGCTTTCACTCCTCCCTCTCTGTTGCCTCACATACCCAGTATGATTGGCAGGTCCCTACTGAGGCCATGCAAATGGACATAGCTTTCGTCGGCTAGTCTTCTTCCGTGGTATGCCATTCCTCTGCCCTTGTCATACCTGTCCTCCCCCATAGGGATCCTCGCTGGTTTCTTTACACAATTACTACTCCCAGTTCCCCATAGCTTGTCGTGGTTGCAAACACTGGTTCAATCGCCAACCCAACATGTTAGTTGCTCTTTGCAACCCTCAGCGTCCAATGCCAAGCGGCTACCTACCCATCCCCAGCGACCAACCTCTCTCAGTCCACAGAATGCGAAGCCTGGGGTCCCAATACCACCCACAGTGAAGACCTCATAGCCATTGGCCAAATCAATTCTTGGTGGGCTCAAAACAGAGACGCAAACCTAGACTAGTACAATGTGATGTCTCTGCCAATTTCCCCTACGTTTCCCCCGATTTCCCTTCACAGGGATCTCCTTCTTCCCCCAGCAAGAATCAAACCAGGTCAAAATTGCAAAGAAGGCAAAGAGCCAAGATTCGTACATGTTTCCGCTCCAAGGTTGTTGTCGTTGTTGCCTTTGCCTTCCTTCTCTATTGCTCCAGTGCCTTACTTCACAAACCATATTACAATTCTTATGCACCTGTCTTACCTCAATTACTATGCCTCTCACCTCGCCCCTGCCACCCTTGCATGTATTCATGCCAAGGGCCACCACACCCATCACTTTAAGCATGTGGTGGGTGGTGGGACATACCTCTCGTCTACTTGTCATTATTGTCTGCAGGGACTATCATCCTCCAGCACGCACCCGGATCAGGGTTTAATTTTTATTTTTCATAAAAAGGAGATGTATAATTTTTTTATAATTTTAAACATATGTATAATTTTTTTGTTACACTATAGAATTGACAAATGAAAATGCTTATATGTTGATATCACAATTGACAAACGAAAATATATGTTGATATGACAAATAACAATATATGTTTATAAGTTGAAGTTTATATGTAGTATTTAATAAAATATTAATAAATAAATTGTAATGTGAATATAAATAAAATATTTTAATATGTAATTAATTTAAAATGATTTTTTTGATAAATAGTTAGAAGAGAGTCATTCCAATTTAATTTTTGGTGGTTAGGAAGAATGTATTAGGATTGTGAAGAAGGGCCACCACACCCACACTTTTAACAACGTGGGGGTGGTGGGAGCATTACCTTCTTGTCACTTGTCCATTATTTGTCTACAGCACTTTACTTTTTTTCTCTTCCTTTTATCTTCTTAGTATTTTAGGTTTAATTTTTATTTTTAATAATAAATGATGGATGTATATATTTATTTTTTTTTTATTTAATTTTTTAAGAACATATTGTATTATTTTATTTTGTTACAGTATAGAATTCGACAAATGAAAATGTTATATGTTGAATAAATTGACAAATGAAAGTATATTTGATATGAGCAAAATAACAATGAATGTTATAAGTTGAAGTCTATAATGTAGTATCTATAAAAATATTAATAATATAATTTTTTAATGTATGAATATAAATAAATATTTTTAATATGTATATTTAAAGTTATAATGATTTTTTAATAAATAGTTAGAGGAGAGTTCATTCGGGTTTATTTTTGGTGGTTAAGGAAAATGATTAGGTATCGTGAAAAGGCACCACACCGCATCACTTAAGCATGTGGGGGGGTGGTGGGACATACCTCTCATCTACTCGTCATTATTGTCTGCAATCACTACAGGCACTACCATTCTTCGGCACGCACCCCCCGATCGAGGTTTAACTTTTATTTTTAATAAAAAGGAGATGTATAATTTTTTTATTATTTTAAACATATGTATAATTTTTTTTTTACACTATA
>APFE031155606.1:76813-90915 GCA_000404065.3 Pinus taeda | reverse complement strand
TTGTTTGGCACATAAAAATTTGGTTTTACTAACATTTTTTAAAAGGCTTGAAAACTGACCCTAAAAAAAAATCATTGTTCCAGTATCATCACTTTCGTTTTGAAGCTATATTTTGTATGAAAATTTCGTAGTCACTGCCATTTTTAAAACACGTTCAAAATTGTCCCCTAAAAAATAAAATCATCGTTCCAGAATACACACTTGTCATTTTTAGCACTACTTTTGATGTTTTTTCGGGGTTTTTTGGCCATAGTTCTCGTTTTGAGTTTATAGTTTCCGTTTCAAAGTTTACGTAGTTTTACCCATGAGAAATACTTTTGTTTGATTTTATCAACAGTCGTAACCATAAATTTGATTTTACTAAATCTTTGGCCTATGCGAATTCTCATCATTAAACACACCTCCCTGTGATGGAGATATTTCTTGTTGTGCCTTTTGTCAACCATGCCATCTCACCAACTATTTTTGAAATGCATAGCTAAAACCTTCTATAACACGACAAGAAAATGTGTGTTTAAGTGTCACAAATAGTACCTACCCAGTGCCTTCTGTTAAATGTGTCATTGCTCCAACATTGTCGAGGAAATGAGCTCCATGATGATGTGTTATCCTTGCCATGTTATCCTCACCCCCTGTCATTAAATCATGCCAACTGCTGTACCATGTCACCTACTAATGTCACACCACATCATTTGCTGACATCATCCTGTCACATGACATCCTCTGAATGGTGCCACGTATCACCCAAAAATAGGCCACTTGGCCACCCAAACCAGCCAAAACACCTATCATGTGTCACTTTATTAGTGTGCCACATCATCTCTTTGCTATGTCACTGTCACACACCTCTTCAGTAGTATTTCTTGTCATCTCTCTGCTACATCACTTTCACCCGTCTACCACATCACCTGGTACAGAGGAGAATTCTAGTATGGTGTTTTTATTCTTTTTCTCAGTTATTCAAAAAAGGTGTCAGATGTGAATTTACATCATTAACCACAATTCTTGTGCTAGAAATTTTTTTGTTGCACTCTCTGTTAGGCACACCATTACACCAAGTTTGCATGAAACACTCGACTTAAACCTCTAATGCGGGATAGGAAATTATTTGTCTACTAACAAAACAATTCTCGTCTAGCACCTTCTTTCAATCATGCTAAGTCTCCATGAAATTCTTTGGCTTAAAATGTCCACAATGATGTCATCTTTCCAAGTGTCACTGACCACATCATGCCACATCACCATTGTGATGACCTATCCTGTCAACTGGCTACCATATCATATGTCAAGCCCCTCATGTTCTGCCCCTCCATTATAATTTTACACTTGAAGGACATAGTGGAACCATGCCAATACTTCAAAAAGAGATAACTCCTAATCCCTTAGGATTTATACCAAGTGCCATATACCATTGGAAATGTCTCAAATAAGACTATCCATCAACACACTTTGTAAGAACATTTGAGCTTGTCATCCATGAAAGAAATTCCTTCAAATATAGGCCATTAAATAATACATCCATAAGTCTGTAACCACTACCAAAAACACATTAGTTACTATATCAACAAAGTCCCCCTAATTTCTAGTCCTTGACATGAATGATTAGAGATGACATCAATGGAAACTATCTTGTAATATTCTCATCAATCTCTCCCTTTGGCATTGATGGAAACATTACCTAACATTTGCTAATTGATTGATGGAAACATTATCACCTAGAAACACTCACAATGACATCTATCAGGCTATTACAGGAACTAATTACAACTATTGGGTTATTCCTGTGGGATTTTCACTCTCCATTGTTGCTACAAAAACAATTTCTGAGCACTCACATCCTTTAAACATATCATACTAAAAATACCATTGTTTCTTCAACTGTGGGTATGACTAATCACACTCCCTAGATGCATACTTACCATCACCTCCATTTATCCTTATAGCAATTATGGCCTTTGCTTTTGAATGAATACCCATGAAACATACCCTTATCAACTTGAGAGTCAAACTTTCCCAGTTTGTCATCATTCATTTTTATATAACATTTGTTGTCAAAGACTTCGAGATGCTTAATTGAAGTTAGCCTTCCTTTCCATAACTCGTAATGGTTTTTGTTATTGTTTTGTCTAAAAAAAATTATTTGATAAATACACCATAGCTTGAGATTCCTCTCCCCAAAAGGTGTTTGCCAACTTTGGTTTCATCCATCATTTCTCTTTCCATTCCATTAACTAACATGTTATTTGTTTCCACCACACCATTATCTGAGGAGTTTTGGCAACTAAGTACTATCTTATGATCCCATGTGCCTCGCAGAATTACTCAAATTATTTAGAGGTGAATTCTCCTCCTTTCTCTAATCTTAGACACTTGATCTTTAAGTCTTTTTCATTTTAAACATGTGCCTTGAATTCTTTGGAATCGCTAAGTGCTTATGATTTTTCTTCAAGCAATATAATCTACATCATTGACAATCATCTTGAAATTTCCTCAACATATGGAGGATTGGTAGTAAGATTCCTCACATATATTTTCTTTTGGCATTATTGTCATTTCCCTCTTGTGGTTTCCCTTTTAAGTAAGTGCCACTCTTTCTTTCTTTTTTCTACTTTCTTCTTCCATTATTTGAACTTATCCATGGATTGGTACCTCAAATTACTTGGCTTCCCATCTACCTAGAATGAATTTCTCCTAAACTTGAGGTATTCTCAGGCCATTTTGATTGCTTGCGTGTGAAAAGCCTCCCAAAAGATGGTCCTTGGAACAAATCTCTTGACTACACCATACCACCCCGTCCTATCTCAACTTTTATTCCTATCGCCCCTCTCCTTACAAGCCTTTCTCTGATCAAGGATAAATTCATCGATAATAGTGTTTTAGTCATCATTCCTAGATAATGTGCATGAGCTCATCAAAGAGTAGCATACTATAGGCACATGCAACACTCTCACACCTAGTAACAGGTAAAAACCTTGACTAGTTTCTATAGGGATAACATGCCATTGAAGGTGTAAGAGGAAGTTTCCAATGTTGATAGGGACATGGCCTATAGCCACATGCAACAATCTCACACCTAGTAAAGGTAAAAGCCTTGACTAGTTTCTACAGGGATAACATGCCATTGAAGGTGCAAGAGGAAGTTTCCAATGTTGATAGGGACAATGCTTATAGAGAGAGAGTATGCCTCTTGAACATAGATATAACTAGATAATTTTCTGAATGGGTCTCATATGTTGGTCACAGGGAGGTTTAACCAGTATATGTACACCATTGGCATATACTAGCACCTTAGGATGCCGCTGAGATGAAATCTGGTAGACCAAGATGCAACCCAAGATGAAATATTGTTGATTCTTGACAACCTTTAGCTTACAATGAAATGAATGGACAGTAAATCGTCATGCATCGAGTCTCACCTAGGAACCTAAGTTGCTCACTAGGGAGTAACAAATAACCGAATGTTGTGGAAGAATCGAACACCTACAAGATTGGATGACATTCTCGATACATTCTTTATATGGTCATTTTCATTTATGGATTTTAGTTTTATGTGTTTAGATGTTCCAAATATTTTAGAAGGCTCAAGGCTTAGGATAACTATTTTTTGTTTGAAACTCTCTTAATATTCTCAATTTTTGGATTCTTAAACAACTCGGGTTCAACCATTAGTCTGGTTCCCCCAATGGTAGACGAGGGCAAACCAAAGTATGTATTTTTTATTAGATCAAAGTAATCAAATATTTTTCCCAAAAAAACGAAATTCACCTTACTCATTTTAAGTGGAACAACTCTCATTCTTATTGTTATAAGTGGAAAGAGCTCCATCCTACTAGATTACGTCTTTGGAAGTCAATAAAAGTATGCTTGTATTTATTTTAGCAAAGTTTTACATGCCTCCTCTCTCTCCTCTCCTTCTCTCTCTCCTCTCTCTCTCTATAATATATATATAAAATAATATTATATTGGTTGCATATTTTCAAATTAAAATTATTTTGTATTTTGATTTTTATATTTTTAATATTTTATCTTAATTAAATCACTATCTTTTATATATGAATTGATAAATAATAAACTTAATTTATTATATCAGATCATGTTATTCACATTATTTTCAAGACAACATATTATCAATCCTTGCCTCGCCAGAGACTATAACATTTGCCTCACAGTCAAAGTGCATTGACTCCGCATTATTTCACTGCAATTTTTTTTTAAGATGTCTCCTCTTAGAGTGCATGCTTAGCAACCTGGTGAGATTTGAACACAGGTTGCCTTGGTAATGAAACCATTTCTCAACTAGTTGCGCTATTGGGACTCGACCAAGGTGAACAAGTTGTGCCCAAGTTAAGCTTTCCTGCGACTAGTCACCACCCTCACTTGGGTTTGAGCACAAGACCTGGTTGTCATTATGAGTCAGACTTTAGCAACCAGTCGCCTCCACCGACCCTCAATTTTAACCAAAATTTCAGGAAAATTTTGAATATTTCTATTTTCCCGTAATTCAAAAATATTTTTCTAATTTCTAAAAATCGTATTTCTAATTTTTGATTGGTTGTGCGAGCTTTGATGGAACATAATTCCTGATTTATTTTCGGTATTTTTAGTGCTAGAAAAAACATTTAAAAATAAAAATAGGTTAATTTTTTGAGTGGCCATTCCATTGGTGAGTGCTTTGGCACTAACATTTACAAGTTCTCTGAGCAGGTCCTTTATGTAAGCGAGGCGAGAGGGGGGGCATTTCATTAATGAGTGCTCTGAAACTTACATTGACACTAACATTATGATAGATACTGCTAGTGCATTTTTATGTTATTTCGTTTTAAACTATTTTTTTCATCTTAAACTTTTTTAAGTTTCATCGTGGGAGAACAGGTGCATCAGAGCCATGAATGTGTGTTAAATAAAAGATATGTAGGTGAAGGGGTATGTGTGGAGAGAAGGGAGTGCAAAGAAGCACTTCCATGGTTGTAGAGGGATTGTACTTCCCTATTTTATTTAATAGAGATATAAAGCAACTGGATATAGTAGGTTTGAAGGAGACGAGGATATAGCAGTTTCGAAGCAAGTTGTGTAATGTTTCATATCTCTGCATACATTTTCACATACCTTCTTCTATAGTAGAAAGAACTACAAAAATTTGGGGCATGAAAATTTTGGGTTACATGTATATCTTTATAATATATAACATCTTCTGAACTTTATAGAAAATGTGCACATTACTATGTCAATATGGGCTTGTTCTATTGGATATAGGGATGCAAAAGAGCTCTCGTAAAATTTCTTTATGAATGACTTGACACGTGGTTTAAGAACTAGTATTGTGCGAAAGGAAGGTATGCAAGAGAACTGTTAGAGGGAGAATTCATGTGAAAGTGCAAAATATTTTTGTTGTGTTGAGTGTAGAGATTGATTATCTTCTTGATTCATAGGTCTCAACCACGTTGGACCCCAGTTCCTAAACGAGGCGGTAACACTGCCATTATGATAGTCATTAGGGGGGTCGACGACTACTTTTAATGAGCCCCTTGACGGGGATTCGAGGGCAGCGCCCCTGAAGCTAAAAATAGATGAAATTTTTCCTTATAAAATATTGTAATTTCATAGTCAATTTGGGTCGTTCATTAGGCATATGATATGAGGGTATAAGTTATGTTAATTTATGATTTTTAACCCTAGAAGGCAACCCTCGGTTTATATGAGGCAATTGTATTGCGACTGTGTATTATATTATGAGTGGGAGAGAGTGAGAGGAGACCATGTGAGATCGAAGAGGAAATTACAACATATCTGTTGTAGGCTGTATTTCTTCATTTTTCCAGATAATATAAAAGGAAGGACTGGTTGTTTCTCTGTGTATGTAATTCAAATTGGGTGAACCACATATATCTATGTCTATCTTGTTTATGTGTTTCCACAATATTTTATGTATTTCATTGCTCCATTAATTAATTTCTAACATGTTGTTGGTTATGCGGAGTTGAGACATGGACAACAAAGACTATTTTTGTGATATGCAGAGGAAGGAGAAAGGGTGTGTGAAGAAATTGTGTTCGATGGAATTTGTTAAAGAGAAGGGACTATATCAAGTCAAGCTTTCTTCTCCACACTCTGCAGAAGGAGAATTTGATATGCAGAGTAGGGAACATAAACTTTAATTCATAATATTCTGCATCTCTAACTACATTTTCTCTTAAGGGTGGATCATCGTGCACATGTTTTATTTGATATAGAAATGATTCAACAATTCAATGTGCGGTTTTCAAAACTATGTTCAAGGTTTCCAAATACTTAGTGTGCAATATAAAATGCATTTGTGAATTAAATATTAATTATGCAATAATCAATGAAATGTCTTTTTAATATGTTAAGAAGAAACAATTGTGTGGGTGTACGGAGCAAGAAACATGTGTAGTTGTGTGCAGTTACATACCAAGCATAATGGAATATTTTTCCACACATTTGAACTTCACACAACTTCCTCCACTCCTTTTCACCCTGCAGGACAACTGTTCATTGATACATTGTGTCAAGTGATTAATATTATAATAACTGTAACATCCTTGGTGAAAATTCCATGCAAAAAAAATTTAAAATAATAACCATGGTTGATGGGACACTTATTCCAAACTAAATTTTGGGCAAGACATCCTAAGGGTGTTCATTTGGTTTATTATGGCTGAGAAAATTGGCAAAGGCAATGACTAAGGCTTTGGAAAGGCAAAATGACATTTTTGGCACATTATTTATGAAAATAATGGAAATTAGGAGAAAAGGGAGGTGAAAGGTCACAAGTTGCATGTGAGGAGGAAATTGAAGGAAAATAATGGAAAATGAAGAAAGTAGAGGCTTAATTCATAAAAAGGCTTATGAGGATCAGTTGGTAACCTTTTGTCAGTTCAGTTTTGGAGCTCTCTCATTTTTTTTTTTCTCTCTCTCTCTCTCTCTCACACACACTCTTGGACACTTTAGAGTTTTATTGGAGCACTTGGGCATTGGATCAAGAAAGGCAAAGAAGACAAAGGGAAGAAAAGATCAAGCAAAGAAAAGCATGATCAAGAATCCACAACATGATTCTTTGTAGGTATTGATTTGCATGTGTGATTTCCTTGCTAGATTTGGCATGCATGGTATTGCATGTGGTTCTTTTTCTATTATGGCATGGGTTTTGTCAGGTGTGAAAATGTTTTCTCGGCCTAGCCTTGCCATTTCTTGATAGCCTTGATGAGATGAGTTCTCATACTTCGGTTGAGCTCGATTGTCGGATGGATTCAAAGCTGAGTGAGGTGGATCTCTGAAATGGAAAACACATGGCCTAGTGGTCCTATTGTAGTACTCAACAACTCCCCATTAATTTTTATGGTAGTTGAACTAATAAATGATGGGGACCCTTTTAAAATCTTAATAAAGTTATTTGGTTCTAATAAAATAAGGAAATTTTTATTTTTTGTCCCCAAAACACCTTTGAATAAAAATATCTCCCTTATCAGAGCTTTCATATGAGAGATTGGCCTCATAATTATAAAACCTAATAGGCTTTTGTTTAAATGTATTATCGGAAATTTTCTATCAGAAAATTTAAATATCACAACATTACTTATAGTCTAGTCGCGATCAAACATTTCTCCGATTAAAAATTTCTAATACTTTAAGTCCAAAGTAATATAAGCATGACTTTATGATATAATAAATAAAAGCCTAGACTTGCAAGACCACCACGTCGTATATCAAAGTTTCCATATATCAGAACTTTTAAAAACAAGTGCCACTTTAAAACCATCGATCCTTCGATCCTCCAATGTGCTGATACTCCGATATCTCATACCTCTGATGTCCCTTTTCCTCTAATCCCCCAATGTCCCGATAACTCGATACTTTGATATTCCGATATCTCTCATCCTCTGATATTCCCCTCCTTTTCATATATTGGAACTTTTGTATCAGGAGTTACTCTTTTAAAAATCTTTGATATTGCATCCTCGATACAAAGCCTTCGATGCCTCTTCCTGCTCACAACTCATAACCATTATATCTTTGAATAACACCTATCGAAAGGTAAAGATATCACACGTTTTAAATGTGTGTTCCTAAGATTTCTTCGATAAAAATACTCTAATATGCTGACATGTGCAGAGCCCATGTGAATTCACGTTTATCATTTAATGGCCAAAAGCAGGGAATTTATGATTTTTCAAAGTTCTAAATGGTTTAATCATTGCAGCTTGATGTCTCCAGGATTTTCTCATAAAGACATAAATTGTCATTGAAAGTAGTTATTTGCTCTAAATGAATTCTCTAGCTAAGGAATTTCTGCTTATCCTCATGTTTTCCATTACAGACCAATCCCGACAAGCAAAATTCATTACATATGTCTAGGGTGGCTAAAACCAGGAGGAAACCTATTGTTCAACAACAACCAGTCTCTCTTCCAACTGAAGCTTCCGAATTGCCTACACTATTCTTGGATACAACTTGTACTCTTAATGCTAGAAGTTCTTCTTGGGAAGCTATTTATAAGCTTTTTGAAGATGAAGGACCTAGGGTAACAGAGAAAACAACTACGGCTGATGATTCTTCCTCGTTCTCTGAAACTACCTATAATGACATTTCCAATTCATACCTGCATAGGATTGCAGCAAGGCCCAACATCTTGCCTTACACGGATATGGTTAAATGGGTTATTAATCTTATGAATATTGCGGATAGAAATTTCATGACTCAGAAGTAGACAGTCATTGGGTCATTACCAACAACAATTTTAGCAAAATGTATCATCTGCCACAATGTCAGCAAAAATATGACAACTTTTTATACAGAAGTTCATGAAGGAGAATAAGCATCAATCAGAGCCCATCAGAAATTGGAGAAGAGATCCTAACAAACATAAGCGAGAAGATAAGGGTATTATAATTTATTCATCTTTGCCAAATCACAACACTCAATTCCTCTCTCAGACGAAGAAAATTCCATTTAAAATATAATTATGGAATTATAATACAACATCCACAGTAATGTGGCTGTGCTAAGGATTATAATATTATTCCCTTGGGCTTTTAGTATTAATCCCTTGGGTGTATTATATCAATCCTTTGGGTTTATTTATCTAAGAGTTCATATTTCTAGGGTATAATATTATTCATAGGGTTTATAATCTTAATCTTTGAGTTTAATATAAATCCATTGGGTTTATTACCATGGTCCAACATCACATTAAAAAAAAGTGACAATGATTTCCTCAATATGAAAATCAACCATGGTCCAACACCTCATTGTTACAAAGACTGTCTCCATATGAAAATCAATCATGCGCAAACATCGCATTCTGGCAAAAAATGTCTCAATATGGAAATCAACCATGGTCAACTGTGATTGTTTTAGGGTTTATAATATTTATCTTAGGGTTTATATACCTTGAGTTTATAATATTGATCCCTTGGGTTTAAAATTATTTCCTCGTGTTTATAATCCTTTGGGTTTATAATATAAATCCCTTGGGTTTATTGTTTCTTTGGGTTTATAATATCAATCCCTTAAGCTTATTAATCTAAGGGTTCATATTCGTAGGGTATAATGTTATTCATAGGGTTTTTAATATTAATACGTGAATTAAATATAAATTCTTAAGTTTAAAAATTAATTAATAATAATATAAATAAATAAAAATATTTATATTTATATTAATAAAATAATATTAATAAATATAATAATATATTATTATTTTAGCCCCAAGGGATAGCTCAATTGGTTGAGTTCCCGGTTGCTAAGTACCTTGCTAATTGAGAGGTCACGGGGTCAAATCTCCTTGACGCCCCTTGGGGTTAGGCCCGACTAGATAAGCCGAAGGGTAGTATATCCCTTCGGGTGGATCTGTTTGGATTATTACTAACTGTGAACCACAGTTGAAAAGATAATAATAATAATAATAATTTTATTATTATTATTATTATAATCAATTAATTAATTAATAAAATGAATTAATTATTTAATGAATTAATAATAAATGAAAAAAAATGGAATTATTTAATTAATTAACAATATTTATATTAATAAATATAATTAACATATTAATAACAATATTTATAATTAATTTAAAATAATATTTAATATTGTTTAATAAATAATATAAATATTTAATATTGTTTTTATTAGTAATAAATAATAATAATAATATCTCTGATGGGGTGAGATCCTAGGACCACATGGCTCCTTGTGGCCCATATTAATAGTTATGTGACAAGTGGAAGGGGGATCAACCCCTTAGTCCCCTCACCTCATTAAGCGATCAAAGGTGAGTAATGTCGAGCGTGTGAAACGACCCAGCACCGCATCAAGTGTGAGAGGAGATGTTCTAAGGTGATGAATGGTTAATTTGAACGACATTCATGTTGGGGTGGTGGTTTAGCTTCATGTGTCTGAGTGGTTTTATGCGCAAAAACGAAGGCATAGGAGTTTGGCCTTTTGGTTTTGAAGGCGTTGGAAGCGTTTTCTCTGAGTTTTAGCGAGGTTGTCTGGTCCTGCGCCTATTCCTGGAAGGGTTCCCTGGGATTTTCTAGTAAGGTGAAGTGCGAATTGAGGTAACAATAACCACCCAATTTTTTTGGTTCAATTTGAATTTGGAAGGCACAGAATTCTAGTTCTCTGGTGGATGTAGAAAGTGGGTGCGTGGGTAAAGTCTCTGGTGGGCTGAGTGGAGCCATATCGTGTGGCTCTTGTGGTTGATGATACATACTAGGGAAAGGAGAGCCACTCTACTGCAATTCATTGGATTTGAGTGTCGATGTATTCAGCGAGAAGGGTGTTGGTGTGCTTCAGTCGGAGTGGGGTACATCTGGACCACTCTGAGCTTTGAATTCAACCACCTTGGTGCCCTGTCCAGCCACTCCCTTGGTGGAATCATTGGTGGAGTGGTGAAGGGTGATGGGAAGCAAGGTGTTGCTTTGGGAGAGGTATTGATGATTCACATTCTTGCTCAAGTAACATGAGGGTTTGGAGTTCAGAGAGGAGACGGTGGTGGTTTGGAGCCAAGCTCGCCTGGTTAGTGGGTGGCTACTCTGACTTTCCTGTTTGTAGTGACTGTTGTGGTATCACAAGCTTCTTTAGGATGAGGCCATCCCACGACATGGTCAGTCTTTGCAGGGACTTTCCTATTTGTAGTGACTATTGTGGTATTGTAGGTTTCTTCAGGATGAGGCCATCATTGCGACGTGGTGGTCTTCACTCCCTGCAAAGCATAGCCTAACGGGACGTGAAGACTTGGAATTGGACATCCCACCAATGAATTCAGGGAAGGAGGGTGTTGGGTTGAGTCGGGGAGGCAAGGTTGCGGGGCGTTCCAGGTGGCTGACTACCAGTGCGTGAGGGGGATGCAAAGGTTTCTGGTAGGTGACGAGGAAAGGAGGGCAACCTCTGCAGGGTCAAAGGTGAGTAGGAACGAAGTGTGGTGGGAAGAGGAGCCGTGGGTCTAGGTTTAAAATATTGATCCCTTGGGTTTAAAATTATTTCCTCGTGTTTATAATCCTTTGAGTTTATAATATAAATCCCTTGGGTTTATTATTTCTTTGGGTTTATAATATCAATCCCTTAAGCTTATTAATGTAAGGGTTCATATTCGTAGGGTATAATGCTATTCATAGGGTTTTTAATATTAATACGTGAGTTAAATATAAATTCTTGAGTTTAATTAATTAATAGTAATTAATATAAATAAAAAATATTTATTTATATTAATAAAATAATATTAATAAAATTATTTATTATTATTTTAGCCCCAAGGATAGCTCAATTGGCCTGAGTTCCCCGCTGCTAAGTACCTTGCCAATTGGGAGGTCATGGGGTCAAATCTCCTTGACGGCCCTGGGGTTAGGCTCGACCAGATAAGCCGATGGGTATATCTCTTTGGGTGGATTTGTTTGGATTATTACTAACTGTGAACCACAATTGGAGAAGATAATAATAATAAAATAATAATAGTAAATAATTTATTATTATTATTATTATTAATAAATTAATTAAAAATAAATGAAACAAAAATGAAATATTTAATTAATTAACAATATTTATATTAATAAATATAATTAACATATTAATAGCAATATTTATATTAATTTAAAATAATATTTAATATTGTTTGAATAATAATAATAATAATAATATTTAATATTGTTTTATTAGTAATAAATAATAATAATAATATCTCTGATGGGATGAGATCCCAGGACCACGTGGCTCCTTGTGGCCCATGTTAGTAGTTATGCGAGAAGTGGAAGGGGGATCAGCCCCTCAGTCCCCTCACCTCATTAAGCGATCAGAGGTGAGTAATGTTGAGCGTGTGAAACAACCCAGCACTGCGTCAAGTGTGAGAGGAGATGTTCTAAGGTGACGAATGGCTAATTTGAACAACATTCATGTTGTGGTGGTGGTTCAGATTCATGCGCCTGAGTGGTTTTATGTGCAACAACGAAGGCAGAGGAGTTTGGCCTTTTAGTTTTGAAGGCATTGGATGCGTTTTCTTTCTGAGTTTTAGCGAGGTTGTCTGTTCCTGTGCCTGTCCCTGGAAGGGTTCCCTGGGCTTTTCTAGTAAGGTGCAGTGCGAATTGAGGTAACAATAACCACCCAATTTTTTTGGTTCAATTTGAATTTGGAAGGCGCGAGATTCTAGTTCTCTGGTGGATGTAGAAAGTGGGTGTGTAGGCAAAGTCTCTGGTGGGCTGAGTGGAGCCACAACGTGTGGCTCTTGTGGTTGACGATACATACTGAGGAAAGGAGAGCTACTCTATTGCAATTCATTGGGTTTGAGTGTTGAAGTATTCAGCGAGAAGGGTGTTGGTGTGCTTTGGTCGGAGTGGGGTACATCTGGACCACTCTGAGCTTTGAATTCAACCACCTTGGTGCCCTGTCCAGTCACTCCCTTGGTGGAATCGTTGGTGGAGTGGCGAAGGGTGATGGGAAGCAAGGTGCTGCTTTGGGAGAGGCATTGACGATTCACATTTTTGCTCAGGTAACATGAGGGTTTGGATTTCAGAGAGGAGACGGTTGTGGTTTGGAGCCAAGCTCGCCTGGTCAGTGGGTGGCTGCTCTGACTTTCCTGTTTGTAGTGGCTATTGTGGTATCGCAAGCTTCTTTAGGATGAGGCTATCCCGCGACATATTCGGTCTTCGCAGGGACTTTCCTATTTGTAGTGACTGTTTTGGTATTGCAGGTTTCTTCAGGATGAGGCCATCCCCGCGACGTGGTGGTCTTCACTCCTTGCAAAGCATAGCCTAACGGGACGTGAAGACTTGGAATTGGACATCCCACCAATGAATTTAGGGAAGGAAGGTGCTGGGTTGAGTCGGGGAGGCAAAGTTGCGAGGCATTCCAGGTGGCTGACTACTGGTGCGTGAGGGGGACGCAAAGGTGTTTAGCAGGTGACGAGGAAAGGAGTGTGGCCTCTGCAGGGCCAAAGGTGAGTAGGAACGAAGTGTGGTGGGAAGAGGAGCCATGGGTCTGGTAGCTGCTTGGAAACTGACCTGTAGGAAATTCAACACTGTTACTTGGAGAATTGTCGAGAATTAATCCAGCCTTTACTAGATCAAATGGAAACAACTGAGAGAATCATAAGGGAGGAACATGCAGAGTTGGTAGCCACCTTGGAAAAAATGTACTATTTCCAATGCCAAGTTCGCGAGCGAGTGGTGGTGGTTTGGCGTGGCCAAAACTTGCTCTCCAAAAAGGTGAAAAGTTGGAGTCATGGATGGCTCACTTCGAAGGGCATGTCCAATGCGCTTTCTGCCCATCGCCTCCTCTAGGAACAACCCGAGATAACCCAGCTTCCACCACTTCTGATGAATAACATGATCGCATGTGCCCTCTTGGTATTACTTGTTTTTTGGAGTCACTGGCCCTCTTGCGTTTGGACTATGTCTCTAACAGAGTTTTTGTATTTTTGTCACCTCTTGCATACAGTGGTCATCAAACCTGGTCGGTGTGAGACTAACTATTTTTTGAAACTTCGGATGTATATCTTTTATGTCAATTGAATAAAATATTGATTTACAAAAAAATTAAATAATAATAATAATAATAATAATAAGTTAATTATTATTATCATTTATTAATTAATTATT
>APFE031155606.1:0-40441 GCA_000404065.3 Pinus taeda | reverse complement strand
ACATTGACATTGACACTATGACAATTACTAGTGCATTTTTCTCTTATTTCATTTAAAACTTTTTTTTTAATCTTAAAAATTTTTAGATTTTAGTGTGTGGGAGAATAGGTGCATGGAGCCATGAATGTGTGTTGATTAAAAGATGTGTGGGTGAAGCGTTATGTGCAGAGATATGGGAGTGCATAGAAGCAATTCTACGACTATAGAGGGATTGTACTTCCCTATTTTGTTCAATATATGCAGAGCAACTGGATATAGTGGGTTTGAAGGAGATGGGATATAGCAGTTTCAAAGCAAGTTCCACAATGTTTCATATCTCTGCATACATTTTTCACATACCTTCTTCTATAGTAGAAAGAACTACAAAAAATTGGGGCATGAAAAGTTTGGGATACATGTATATCCTTATAACATATAACATTTTCCAAACATTATAGAAAATGTACACATTATTGTGTCAACATGGGCTTGTTTTATTGCATATAGGGATGCAAAAGAGCTCTCGCAAAATTTCTTAATGAATGCCCTGACACGCGGTTTAAGAAATAGTATTGTGTGGAAGGAAGGTATGTAGGAGAGATGTGTGGAGGGAGAATGCATGTGAAAGTGTGAAACATTATTTTTGTTGGTTATGTGGAGTTGTGGCATGGACAATAAAGACTAATTTTGTGATATGCAGAGGTAGGAGAATGGGTGTGTGAAGAAACCATGCGCGGTGGAATTTGTTAAAGAACAGGGGATATATCGAGTCAAGCTTTCTTCTCCGCACTTTGCAGAATCATAATTTGATATGCGGAGCATGGAACATAAACTTTAATTCATAATATTCTACATCTCCAAATACATTTCCTCTTAAGGGTAGATTGATGTGCACATGTTTTATTTGATATAGAGACGATTCAACAATTCAATGTGCGGTTTTCAAAACTATGTTCAAGGTTTCCAAATATTTTGTGTGCAATATAAAATGCATTTTTGAATTAAATATTTATTATGCAATATTCAATGAAATGTGTTTTTAATGTGTTAAGAAGAAACAATTGTGTGGGCATGTGGAGCAAGGAGCAAATGTGGTTGTGTGCAATGGCAAAAGAAGAAAAATGGAAGTTTTTTCCACACATTCGCACTTCACACAACTTCCTCCACTCCTTTTCACTTTGCATGACAACTATTCGTTGATACATTGTGTCGAGTGATTAATATTATAATAACATATAATATATGAACTATAATAATGGTTTACTTTGAGAATTTGTAAAAATTTTCATTGCCCAAATTTTCACAAGTGAAAATGACTAACTAATTGATTAATATGTATTGTTTTGTGGGGGGGTGGTGGACGGAAGAAATGTGAGAGGAAGTTTACATGGAGGTACAAAATATTCCAAAAGAGAGTTTCTATTCCTTGCTCCATGCAACTTTATCTTCAAAACCACGTGCCAGGTAATTCGTAAATAAAATTTGGTCCATTTTTTGTTTTGTTTTTGTAGTTCGATATCAAATAAAATGAATGAGCATTGACATAGTGGTGGGGACCATCTCAACCATCAATTCAACTCATGGTAGAGGTAGCTGAGCACGTATTTACATAATATTTATTTGTGATTGTCCTTGCACATTTTTCTATTTACAATTATTATTGACAGTCTCTAAGCTAATTGTCATGATGACAAATAATTCATATTTATTTTATATCATAAATTTGTATCTCTTATGACACCTATGTCAATGATCTTAAAGTAGGAGCAAAGTAGGAAGTAAATGGACAAGAAGGGTTTGGAATTTTGAGATTCGTTTCCATTAATTCTCGTAAACGTCGACTTCAGTATTTTCAATTGCTCTTTATTGAGAGTGTCCTTTGTAGCAACTTTCACACAGGAAGTAGTAACAACTACTAATTTTGGAGGTAACCAAGAATCGTAAATTTAAACGAGTTTGAAAACATTATTAATTGATAGAGTATTTTTTTACTACATAGAAAAAATGGGTAGCAGAGGAATGAAAGAGGCTATTTTCACTGATACGATTAACTCATTTGCTCGTACAAATGAGAAATTTCACCAGGTGATTGCTAATTAGTTGTATGTGAATTTGTCAATGGAAGAGAAAAAAAGAAGCAAGGTTTGGAGTAGCGGATTGGCGAATGTTGCATGTGCTCCATAATTCTTTGATTTCATAGAAATTGTTCATCTATGCGCAAACAATTTCGATTCAAGAACAAGAACAATGTCCGGTTTTAAAGACTATTGTGCAAAGCTAATGTATTTTGACCTGACATGCATTTTCAATGGCTTCGATAATTTAAAAACTAGTATTGTGTGGAAGGAAGGTGTGTAGGAGAACTATGTGGTGGGAGAATGCAAGCAAAAGTGTGAAACATCATGGAAAAAAGATTGTGTTTGTTATTGTGCGCACTTGTTTTCCCACACAAATGAAAAATTAAAAATACATTTCATTTAATGTTGGACAATAAGTGTTCAATTCACAATTGATTAAAGAAATCTAAGTTTTATGAAGCTTTCCTAATAGAATTTTAACAAGTAACGTGCTTGTAGTTGCATTAGCCAAGTATTCATCATGCATTTTTTGACATGCATGTTGCCAATTCATATTCGATTAGTTATCGAGGGGGCTTGGTACAAATTGTTTCTTCCAAAGTGCTTTTTTATGTGCTCTCCTAAATTGTCATTTTGCTAGTTTTCATGATTGACAATTAACAATGTTGTGGTAAGTGCTACATGTTTTGCTTGTTAGAGTAATAAATATGCACAAACACTATTTTTGAAGATAGAGACAAATTTTATGATACCTTTATCAAATACGTTGTGGTTCCTTTGTTTTGTGATCCTAAATCTGGTTATTACATAAGAGTTTTACAAGAATTAATTGTAACACCCCCTCCCACATTTACCCAATTTCACTAGTCTGCTAGGGTAAACATGAGACGAACAATTACTATGACATGACCCAACCTCCAAGCTTCAGTTATGAAATTGGGTCCAACAACTGGAACTTACTAACCACAAAATGATATCCTACAGGGCTTACAGGACACTAAGGGGCCCAAGAACCACCCTAGGTGACCAAACCCTGAGCTAAACTACCTTTTCAGTGTCCTAACACCTTAACTGCATGCACAAGCTTGCATGAGTGTGGTTGTAACCCTCCAACTGCATGCACAAACCTACTTGAGTGCGGTTGTAGCCCAAAATCCTCAATTCGGTGCCTGCGGTCCCAACATTTGAGCCACAATTCCAGGCCATGTTGAAGAATGTAACTAGTGTCGGTCTTCAAAATTATATTTGAAATATATTTGTCAAAAGAAAGAAAAGGAAATTTTATATTAAATATATTAGCTTATTAAATCATGGGTTTCATGCTTGGGTCAATGTTTTTTAGGTCAAAGTCTCCATTGAAGACGTATAGGGTTTATGTTAAGTGTCCTTGTCAATTTCACAACGTAAGGAACCCTTCTTGGGAATTATTTTTTAGAAAAGAAAAATATTTTAATATGAATTAAGTAAATTAGGCCTCCTCCACCAATTCGGCCTCAAGGAAAGACAAGTTAGCCTCATTAGAAGAATTCGATCACCTAAGATGACTATATATAAGCAACAACTCGACTCATTTGGAGGATATCTCACATAAGTTCGAACTGAAGTAGTTGGGAAACAAAAAAGGTGCAAAGTCCAAGAAGGAAGCTAGAATCAAAGTTTTTGGGTCTCTCTCTCTCTCGTGCAACAAAATTTTGAAGCTGCATCAAGGTCAAAGCTGTGAAGTTGCTACATCAAGGTTGAAGTTGTGAAGCTGTTGCATCAAGGTTGAAGCTGTGAAGTTTCTGCATCAAGGTCGAAGTTGTCAAGCTGCATCAAGATCGACGCTGCTGCATTAAGGTCAAAGCTGTTACATCAAGGTCGAAGTTGCTGCATCAAGGTCGAAGTTGAGAAGATTCTAGGATGAATCTATTGAAATTAATAGATCGAAACTATAGTCCTGAAGCTGGGTCGAAGTTCTATTGTTGAGAAGCCAAAATTTCTGGATTATTGTTGGGTTGAAGTTGCTGGATAAGAAGAGACTACTAAATCATCTTAGAATGATGACTTGGTTGAGAAGGAAGGTTTGTTGGTTAGGGTATTGGTCTATCTCATTTGAATTACTAAAGGAAGAGTTCTTGACTAGGTTTTCCCCTATATAGAGGATTTTCTTTGGCTGTGCGCCTACATCTGGGGTCCTTGATCTTCATGTTTTGTTTCTGGTAATTTCTTGGTGAACTAAGATAAAACAAGAACATAAGAAAAACAATCATAACTCAAATAAATCACAAGTAATTATCAACAAGAGAAAATATTTATGCCTTTCTGATTTTCCAACATGGTATCAGAGCTAAGGTGAAGAAGAAGAAAAAAGCAACTTGAAGATCTATTAAAGGAAAAATGAGATTGAAGGAAGATCATTAAATGGATCATATAAGGGGATAAACCTTACTATCTACAAGAACTATGTCTAACTCAATGAAGGAAGAAAACAAACTAGAAGGGGCCTCTAACTACAAGGCATGGAAAAAGAGGATAGATCTCATCCTTGAGAAGTGATGAGCGCTAGTATTGCAACAAGGATGTTGTAATTCATAGGCTACCAGCTTTACTTATCAACCTAGGGTTCGTACAAACTTGGAGGTGACATTGTTGTATGCAGAAGTAAAGGTGATGGTTCTACCTGTTGTCACTGTTCAGCAGGCGAGAGACCATTGGAGTTCCAAGCCAGACTTCTATGGAGTCATAAGAAGCTTGATTCTTTGATGGAATAAAGGTAAATATACTTTAAGAGAGTTACTCTATTGCAGTAATGGAGAAGGCCAACGTGTAATGCTAAACAACACCATACCCTAATTAACCATTTAAGAAGTTATGCTAAGCAGAAATTCTAAATCAACATAAAACAAATGCCACTATCTAAGTTGCAGAAATAAGAAGCATCAAACAATACTAATGAGTAAGTAAAGAAACTAAACTAAATCTATTTTCACTTTTTTGGTCTTTTTATGCAAAATCAAGTATGCAAACTAACCGTTCTTGTGGATGTGACAGGTGGACTAAGGGTGATTGAGGATGGCTAGAAGGTTTATGAAGTGGTTGGATGGTGTGGAGGGTCCCTAGGAGGATTTTGGTGACATCCTAGAGGTTTTCCATCAATTCAGCCTCAAGACAGGCCGTTTCAAGAAAACCTATAGGATGTACTAAAAACCTACAGGATGATCCTGCATAAATTACAGGAAACCTATAAGATACAACCAAGAGCTAAATGTGAGGTGTTGGAGGTGATGGGAGGATTAGGAAAGGTGTGTGATGGGTGGAATGGAGTGTTAGAAGGTCTAGGATCACTCAGGAGTCAATATCCAAGATGATAGATGGCTAGATTCGCTTAATGTGTTTGGGAGAATCAATGAAAAATGATGAAAAACTAGTAAGGGTGATGGTGAAAACAAGGGATGGCTAAGGTGGATGAAGTGGAAGGTGGCTACTGGTTATGAAGTCTTAGTCTCCTCTTGAAGCACTTGCTCTGCATAAAACATGCGTGTCCTCCATAAATCTATGCAACAAGATACATTTTCATAAACTAGAAAAGCAGAACTAATGAATCAAATGCCTATATTATGCATGAAGGAAGTTGATGAAGGAAATGAAAGCATGAGTGATATCTACTGTAGAAATGGAGATGGAAAATATGACATTGAAATCTATCTTGTAACATTAACCAGATACTAAATTAAAGACACCAAACTCCAAAGCTCATAAAAGAGCTAGAAATCTATGTTTCTGGGGTTGCTTAAGGGTCCCTTCCTCAAGTCATGGTCCTAGAGGGAGGAAGTGAGGCCGAGACAACTACTAAAAGCCTTGTGGTGATCCTATTTCTCCTTTGTAACCTGCTACTTGAAATAATGCACAAATGGAAGCAAACTATCACACAACCAATCTAATCTACACTACTTGTAATGGAAATGCATCTAATAAGCAAATTAACAATTAAGCTATGAATCTACACTAAACATACATGTACAATTAAGAGGAGCCTTGGCTACTAGGGTTGGGCCATAACCCAAGAGCTTCATTCATCTGAGTTAACTCAGTGCTGGCTCAAAACAAAACTCATTCTTATTACCAAAACAACAAATTACATCAAAAGAATTGTCACAAGTTTTTCAGCTCGAAAATAGAGTAGAGTTTTACAATAAAAAATCCGAATCCTACTGAGGTCCTAGGCCTCTCTACTTGTACATTTGAAGTCCCCAACGACTTCCTTAAAATTAGGGAGGCTCGGCTCCCAAACTCGAGATAAAATGGTGCTTTGTCTCTCACTTGCTTGACTGCCTTCTAGTCCTCATGATTTCACTGTTTGCACTCCAAGTTGATGGAGAAATATTCGAATGGAGGGGTAGTAAATAATGAGGACTTACCTCCTATAATCCCTCTCCCTTGTCCCATTTGAGTTTTGACCTTGGTGTTTGCCAAATTACTTGATTCTCTCCTTTAATACTACATTAAGTGCATATTAGACAACAAAGCATAATATCCAACTCTAACTCACCTCATAAACGAAATATAATAAAAAACATGTAATAATTTATGAGAATAGTTGGTTTGACTAAGATAGGAGGTGAGTTAAGGCCCATATAACTACCCGATGATGAGGCTTATCATCACCACCCTACTGAAAGTGCTGCTCATCCTCTAAGCAACTTAGTCAATATCCATATCCTTCATGGCTCTGGTGGCCTCTCTGACATCCCATGCCTCTGTTGTGGTCTCCTCTTCTTGTTCATAGAAGCCTACTTTCTTTTCTACCTCTTCCCACTGCCTCTTTTCTTCTTCTTCTTGTCTCCCTTCTAGTATCCTTAAGAGTAGTGGTGGACTGAGTTTTAGGCCTATCCAATTGACCTTCAATCTTTACTTAGATTGCTTATACATAGGTGTCCTGTTGAGTGCCTCTCTGAGGAGAGTGATATTCTCTTATCTTTAAGCTGTATGGAAGGGTGTTCCATCTCCTCAGGCAAGAATGTATACTATCATCTCCTAGCAACCTGAACATGTCCTCAAAATGTGAAATTGCTTGTTCTTGGGAAGCAAGATATCTAGGTGCCAGTTGAGGATCATTTGCATCAAATTATGGGTATTGATGAGGGCTATGGTATTTGATTGTTCAACTCTAATAAGGAGAGGTTCATTTTTCTCTCTTGCCAATATCCTTTTCATCTCTACAGCTCTTGACTCCTCATGTTTCATCCATGATGCCAAAGCCATAAATTGTAGATCTCCAAACTTGGCATTAGGGTGCCATAAATTCATGTATGTGAGGGCCATGTTGTGCAAATAAAACTCAGCCATTTTGGCCCTATCCTCTAGTGTAATTTGATCACAAAGATCAATAAACTGCCTATAGTCCTAAAATGGCATGGTTCCTCTCTATGCTAGGGTCTTAATCTGAAACTGCAACCATTACTCTTTGAGGTAGAGAGCATAGGACTTAGTTGGAATCCTATACTAGATTTCTTCCAAAGAGAGATCGACCATACATGCCAATTGATTCTCTCTTTCCTGCATTTGTCCCCTCAACCATGCATTTTCTGTCTCTATTTGATTTCTCATTATAGCTTCTCTGTCCCTCAAGCCACTTAGCTCTCTGTCCATCTCCTTGAGTTTCTCTTCCATGTGCCTAATGTCTTCCACCCCCTTTGATTTGTCGATCTACATCCATCGGTGAGTTTTGGCCCTCTCCTTCTTAAGCTCGAAGAATATTGGGATGGAAATTTTTTGAGGTATGAACCTGACTCCTTCAATAAACCAGTAATAGGAGTCCAGGTTAGGTTGGAGGTTGGGTTCTTTTGTCTTTGGGTCTTCCTCTTTAGTTTCTTGTTGCTTGCCCACTTTCCTTTCCAATTTATGTGCCTCCTGTAGATCCAACAGAGTATCTTGTAGGACTGTTTTTGCTTCCTGTAGATTTATTGTGTCCTATAGGATTTCCTTTCCCTTGGAGGAAGTTGATCTAGTAGTAGGCCTTCTCACATAGGTGATAGGGGACTTAGGCGAAGGCATTTTGTCTTTTTGTGTATGGGAGTCTTCAATCGTAATAGGAATTTTGGTTGATGTTTGTGGCTCCCCCTGTCTTATTCTTGTGCTCTTTCTTGTCCTGAAATATAATGGGGTCTTCCTCTACCTTTTTCCTTTTTTCTTGGTTGGGGTACTGAGAGCAGTGAGGGCAACTACTAACTCTCTCTCAGTGGCTTCTGGAGACACCCTAGGTGACTCCTCCTTGTTTTCTGTCTCCTTTGTTCCATTGCCTTCTTCCTCTATGTCCTTCCTGTCTTCTTCTTATTCTTCATCATCTCTATCAATTTCCTCCTTAATTTCCTCCTCAGTTTCTTCATCATCCTCCTTCTCTTATGTTTCTTCATCCTCCTCCTTCTCTTCTCCCTCTTCTTCTTCATCTTCATCATGTTCCTCTGTGTCAGCTCCTTCTTCATCCATCTCATCCTTATCTCCTTCTGTATCTTCCTCTTCCTCAGTAGGACTAACATCATAAGTGAGAGCTTTGATGTCATCCTCTACTGGCATGTCTCTGAAAACTGACCATGTTATAGGAGTTATGAGGTTTTGAAGGGCATCTTCTATGAGGATCCTAGTCAACCCATGGTGAGCTAACTGTTGGGAATTTCCCTCCTTCACTTTGATGCTTGAGTCTATGAGTGATTGAAGCAAGAAGTATGGTATGCTAAGCCTTTGGTGAGGGGGTGTTTCTGCTCCAAATCTTAATTCTTCAAGGATCTTGAAATGAGAGCCATAGACAACACTATACCTATCCTCACATGAGATGTATTTGATCATTTGGTAGCCTACCTCATTCCATGGATATGGCAGATTTTCCCTCCTTACTCTATTTTTGTCCTCAGTGGGTTCCTCACCTTCTAAAAAGAATTTTCTTTTGGCAACCTGGCTATCTCCTTTGTCTTCTTTTCTCCATGGTATTCCTAGGGGGAGTGTGGTGTCTTTGCTGATGAGTTCAGGGGTGAGATCTACAGTGAGGCCCCTTATTACAACAGTGGCATGGATTATGGTGAGTGGAGTGAGGGAGAGAGAAAATTCTTGAGCCACCTCATCATTATACCCTCTGAATTTTTTGAAAAACCCCATCCAATTATGTCTTGTGAAGATTTCAAGCACTTGGGAGTGTTGTTGGATTCTTATAATGTTGGTGGGCTCTCTCCTATTAAAACCTCCTGTTATCTTGCTGGTGAAGCTTGAGGAGAAAATGAGAGGGTTGAATCAATTTTTCAAATGCAGAACCAAAACAAAGATGACTATGTATGTAATTCCCTTCACACAGTTGCTGAACTCACTCAAATTTAGAGGATTCTTGGTTCATTTACTTGCAAAGAGGGATGTAAATATAGTGCCTACCTCTTTATATTGTTTGCAGTGGCCAACTCTCATGATATCCCTTTTGAACTCTGCTTTGCCAATCCTGTAGACAATCTCTGTGTATCCTGTAGGAATTCTTGTACATGCTCTTGTAGGAATTCCTGTGCAGTCTTGTAGGGATTCCTGTGTAGTGAAATGATGGAGTATTGCTTCCGGTGGGTTTCCTGGGTATGCAAGCGACTTGAGTGAGGGAGTTTCGAGGAGGTGAAATGCATGAATGCATGGGAATGATGTTTTATTTCCTCTTATGGTGATTTGGGGTGAGGTGGTGTGTTGGCAGCAAAGGTACGTTTCCATTTTTGGACCATTGGTCCCCACTACCACCTCATCATTTCCCACTCCTCGTAATCATCTCCCACCTTATGGATCTATAGTTTAACCACTTTTTGTCCTACTCCTTCTCTGCCTTTGATATGACTACAACCATGTGTGGGAGGACACCTGGTTGTGCATGTGTGACTGAACGAAGGTGGCCAAGTTAACTAGCAACCATTTCACTTATAAACCAACTATCTCATAACCCTTACGTTTTTTTGACAACATGATGCATATGAGAGAGTGAGCGGGATACTTACTTGCGGTTCCAATGCTATGCTGCAGTTGTCGAAGACCAGAGGTGCTGTTGTGTATATTTGCCGCATGCCATTCTTCTTCCTCCTCTTGCTGTCTGCTAATGGCTTCTTTGTTTTTGTAGGTACCTGTGGTTGAAGATATGATGCTACTTCTTTGAAGCTCCTGGATCATCATGGTGAATACTTGTTGCTGGTGTGATTGGTATTCTGTGGGATAGGTTGCTACAGGATTTCCTACAGGATGTCCTGTAGCTGCTTCTCCCTCAAAACTCTTTAATCATTTTTCTTGTTGGGGCTGTGATGATGGTGAAATGGATGGAAAGAATGAGTGGGGGTGTGGAGAGCAAAGAATATTCAAGTGATGCTCTTTATTTCCCTCTGTTTCCTTTTTTCGAAGAGTGGAAAAAAACTCTTGAAACTGATTTTTTTGAATGGTGAGTGTAGGGATGATGATGGTCGACAAGGTGTGGTGATAGATCATGATGAGGGTGAATTTTAGGGGCCTAAAAAGTCCATCATTTGCCTTCGGATTGCTTCCTGTAGGATTTCTGGATCACTGTAATTCCTACAGGATCATCCTGTAGGTTTTCAGGGGATCCTGTAGAAAACATAGTCTTTTTATAAATTGAAGCAATGGAGTGGGAAAATGACATAAATGATGGAGGGATGCATGGTAATAAGTGAAAAAATAAATATGTGAGTGGCAGGGGTCTCCTTGGGATCCTCTTTTGCTCCTTGACCGTCCTTCTTGCCCACTTGCAAATGGAAATTTCATGATTCAAAAAAAATATCTTTGTTTGTTTTTTTTTTTTGAAAAACAACTAGGCTATCTTTGAGAGGTTTTCACCCTAGCTATTTTCCTTGGGCACCTCAAGAAAGGTTT
This sequence comes from Pinus taeda, assembly GCA_000404065.3. Lineage (NCBI taxonomy): Eukaryota > Viridiplantae > Streptophyta > Pinopsida > Pinales > Pinaceae > Pinus > Pinus taeda. The sequence goes on along the minus strand of APFE031155606.1, from coordinate 29,513 downwards.
TCACCCAGGGATCTTTTTTATTCTCTTTTATTTTGTTTTGTTTTTTTTTGACACCACTGAGCCGCCTCAAGAGGTTTTCAACCCAATTATGGGACTCAGGTGCCTCATGGAGGCTTTCACCTAAGTCCTTATTCTTTTTTCTTTTTCTTAGTGATTTCATGAGGGAGGAGCTGGAACTTACTCCACTATCATCACTGTTTTATTGATATCATCAATGAACTCTTTTTTTGATAAAGGTCTCTTGTAAATTTTCAATCGGTGTCCATTAACAAGCAAAGGAATGGCTTCTTCATCTATGGTTCTAATTTTCACTGAACCATTATCATGTCATCTTTCCACAACATAAGGTCCGATCCATCTTGTCCTTAACTTTCCCTTGAAGTCTTTATACCTATAACCATATAAAAATGCCCAATCGCCTTCTTGAAATTGCTTCTCCTTGATATTTTTATCATGCCAGATCTTCCTTTGAAGTTGGACTACCTCTGTATGTAGGAGGGCCTGCATTCTGAATTCATCCAAACCATTCAATTGGAACAATCTCTCTTTTTGTGCATTGGTGAGATCCAGATATAGTTGGGCTGCCATCCTTAATGTGTTATATTCAAATTCAATGGACATCAAGGCCTTTTTCCCATAGACCAGCTCATAGGGTGTGAATCCAGTGGTGGTTTTCCATGTGGTATTATAGGCCAGGTGGCCTCAACTAGCCTTTCTGCCTAATCCTTCCTACTGCTGCTCACCACTTCGGTCAAGATGCCCTCCAATGCTCTGTTGGTCACCTCCACTTACCCATTAGCTTGTGGATGATAGGGAGTGGAGATCCTATGCTTGATCTTGTGATGGTTGAGCAAGTCTTCAATCATGTTGGAGGTAAATTGGCTACCTTGGTTCGTGACCAACTCTCTAGGGTACCCAAATTTGTAGAATACATTCTCCCTTAGGAACTTAGCCACCTTCTCTTATGTTGCTGCCTTAATTTCCTTGGTTTCAACCCACTTAGTCAGATAATTAGTGCACACAATAATGTACTATTTTTTCTTTGAAGGAGGGTTAATAGGCCCAATGAAGTCCATGCCCCACTTGTCAAATGGCTTGAAAGTCACTTGAGGCTACAAAGGCATTTCATCTCTTGGAGTGGGCCTTCCCATCCTCTTGCAACGACCACACTGACTAGTGTATTTTATCACATCCTGATGAAGAGTGGGCCAATAATAGCGTCCTTGTAACACTTTGAATGTTGTCCTCTTTGCTACAAAGTGACCTCCACAAGGCCCACCATGACAGGTCAGAAGGATGTCAAAGACTTCCTCCTCCCCGATGCACTTTCTCAAGATTTTGTGTGGGCCAAGTTTGAAAAGGTTACCCCCAATCCAAGTGAAGGGGGTACTTTTCCTGACTATCTTGCTCTTTACTTTGGAAGAAAAATTTGGTGGGAATTGTGCTGATACCAAATAGTTTGCTATATCAACAAACCATGGAGAGAAAACTAAAATAACAAATAAGTGCTCGTCCAGTAATTGGCCATCCACCATTCCTTCTTCACCTGCAGGAAAATCTACTCTAGACAAAAAGTCTACAACAACATTTTCCTTAACAGGCTTATCAATAATGGTTAGATCAAACTACTGTAATAAAAGTAACCATCTTATAATTCGAGCATTCACATCTGGTTTGTTCATTAAATATTTGATTGCAGCATGGTCAATATGCACAAATGTTTGATATCCTGTAATATGATGCCAGAATTTGTTTAATGAATGCACAACAACCAGAAGTTCCTTTTCGGTCATTGTATAATTTAGTTCATCCTTTGATAAGTTCTTACTGATAAAATAGATAGCATAAGGAATTTTTTCATCTATCTGACCTAGGGTTTCTCCTATGGCTTTGTGTGAGGCATCAACATGAATATGAAAGGGGAGGGCCCAATTTGGGCCTCGAAGAATCAGTGAAGTGGTTAACTTATCCTTTAGGATGTCTAAGGCCTCTTGACAACTTTTTGACCATATAAACTTAGAGTCTTTGGCCAACAAAACAAATAAAGGAGAGGCCAACTTGTTGAAGTCCTTTATGAACCTTCAGTAGTATCTAGCTAACCCTAGGAAAATTCTGACATCTCTCTACTTTTGAGGAGGTGGGACACTTTGGATAATAGCTATTTTGTTTGGGTCCACCTGCAGTCCTTGTTGAGATATTGAATGACCTAGCACGGTCCCTATAGTCATTAAAATTCACATTTTTCAGTACCGAGAGACAGGTTCATTTCAATGCATTTGTGCAATAATTTTCCAACATTAGATAGGGCTTCTTGAAAATCACAACCATAATGTGTAAAATCATCCATATAAATCTCCGCTGCATCATGGACTAATTCAACAAAAATACTCAAGACTTCTCTCTGGAAAGTGGCAGGAGCATTGCATAGGCCAAAAGGAAGGACCCTATAGGCAAAAGTACCCCAAGGACAAGTGAATGTTGTCTTATCCTGGTCTTTTGGGAAGATCTAGATTTGGTTGTACCCACTGAATCCATCTAGGAAAGAGAAAAACATTTTCCCTGCCAGGCCATCTAACACTTGGTTAATGAAGGGTAGAGGAAAATGATCCTTCTTTGTGGTTTTGTTCAACTCCCTGTAATCGACGCAAATTCTCCACTTACCATTTTTTTTGGGAATTAACACCAATGGAGAGATCCAATCACTATCAGAGATAGGGTAAATGAATCCTGCATCTAGCAATTTTTGTAGTTCTTATTTGATTATACCTTTAAGAGTTAGATTCATCCTTTCTGGTTTCCAGACTGGATTGCAACCTTCTTTGATGTATATGTGGTGGGTACACACTGAGGGGTGTACTCCCTTCATTTCTTTGTAACTCCAAGCGAAGGCTTCTAGATTTTCCTTTAACATGTTGCATAACTTCTCTTCTTGGAGAACAAAAAGAAATGGATTGATTTTCAAGGTTCTCTTTGGGCCGAATTCTATGGTTTTGACATAGAGTGGGCTGGAATCAGCCAAGCATAAGTCAATTGGATGACTTTTTTGGGTTTCCTTTACTGCTTCTTCTATGGGTAATGAAGCGGGAGTTGGACTTTGGAGTAGGTGTTCAATCAAGTCATCCTCATCCTGTTGTCCTCCTCCCATGGTTCCTTCTAAAGAATAAAGTTGGGCGGAATAACCTTCATCTTCTTCCTCCTCCTCAAACCATAAAGGTAAGTCATGCTCTAGAGAAGGTTGAGCACGAGGGTATAGGAGTAACTGCTTGGACATATGTCCATTCTTGATGGTCACATTCCCAGCTCTACAGCTAATGTAAGCATCAACAGTGGCTAACCATGGCCTCCCAAGGATGAGAGGGTAACCGGTAAGCTTAGCCTTAGGTTGGAGAACTAGGAAATCTACAGGGTACTCCCAAGAGTCAATGGAGACCATCACATCCTCCACAATTCCCTCAGGGGTTACTGTGGAACGATTTGCAAGTTGCAGAACTGTTGTGGTCTTCCTCAATGAACCTTGGAGGTTGAGCTTGAACATGGTGCCCTTGGTCATCACATTAACGACAACCCCAAGATCGATCAGAGTGTGTGGGGCAATGGTGCCATTGATGTGCACATCTACTACAAGGCTTCCAGGGTCCAAATATTTTGGATAGATTACCTGCCCCAACATTAAGTCAGACAACTGCCCAATCACATTAATGGTAGGGGCATCCCTTTTTCACCTCCCTGGATGCTTGAAGCACTTCTCCTTAATCAACTTATTGTAAATGGGAACATATTTTATTTCCTGGAGAAGTGGGATATTTACACATAGATTTTTCAATTCTCCCACAAGTTCAGTCTCTTCTGGGGTAGGTTGGAGTGGTTGGGCTAATCTCTCAAGAAAGGGTGAATATACTTTAAGGTTGGTTTCCTCTCTTTCTTTCTCAATGCCCCTAGGTGGAGGTGGAGGTTGGTTATTCGGGAGAACTCTCCTAGATCTCAGGTTAATCTCCCATATTTCCACAGCATAAGCTAGATATGATGTCTCTCCACTATATACTTGTTGAACCTGCCTGTAGTTCGGGTTTGGATTTGGCTGGGCAGGAATTTGGGGTTGCTTGGGTGGATTAGAGTGTAGGAGCTATGGTTGGGCAGGTGGTGGAGGCAATGGAGCTAAAACATTGTTATATTGGGGCCTCCACCCCTGGAGAGGTGTATTCCCCTGAGGTTGTGGTGGAGCATAAGGTTGAAATGACTGGCTGGCTGGGAGTGATACTGAGATGCATAGGACCAAGGAGGGGGTGTAGACTAGGAAGGATGAGCAGGGAGTCCCCAAGAAGGTATGGTTGTGGTTTTGTTGGGGTTGTAATATGCATGGGACGACCCTTGCATGCCCTGCTGGTATAGTCTAGGCCCATGAGGTATCCTTTGGTTAATGTAGCAAAGTTTCTTATTGACCCCTTCAACTCCTTGATATACAACTTTGAGTCTAGGTAAAGAAGGGCACTTTTCTGTGGAGTGGTTTTTTTCACAGACCGAGAAAATTTCAATAGAGTTCAATGGACATTCATTCCTGGGATGGCTCCTGGTGCATCTAGGACAAAAAATGGCCAAGGCTCTCTCTACTTCCTCTTAATGTTCATGGTGTCCATTTGCAAGGAAAGGGTTTGTAGCATCTCGCTTTTGAAATATTCTAGCATGTTCCCAATTTCACCCTTGATGGATGAGCTGGAAGATGATGTATTGGCCATAGGTTGACTACCCCTACCCTTTTTCCTCGCTTCCCTAGAATGGTTTCTAAAGACAATCTTGATATCCTGATAGTGTAATTGGTAAATACCTCCTCCTACTAACAAATGTAAGGTATCCCAAAGATCTTCTCTTAGGTTGCTCACCTAAGGGTTCCTCCAGCTCACAACCACTGAAGAATAGAGAAGGTTGGCTTTTGGATGCAGTGGGGGTATTTGGAAAAAATTTCCCTAAGTTGTCCTTATTCTTACGAGGCTTGAAAGGAAATATTTTTGGTTTGGTTTTGTATTTTTTTAAACCTGGAAAGTACTTGCAGAATTGAAATTGCTGATTGAATGAAAATTACTGACAAAATGAAAAAGCTACTTGCTGAATTGAAATCTTACTTGCAAAATGGAAAGCAAAGTAGACCATGTAAAATGAAAGAAAGGAAGCAACTAGATTACTTTTGCAGAAATAAACTAATGGTAGAATATTGAAGACAAGAAATAGAAGAAAAGAAAGCAGTTAATCACATTCTACTCAGACACCTCCCCGACAACGACGCCAAAAAGTGATGAGCGCTAGTATTGCAGCAAGGATGCTGCAACTCCTGGATTACCACTATACTTATCAACCTGGGGTTCGTACAAACTTGGAGGTAGCAGTGCTGTATGCACAAGTAAAAGTGATGGTTCTGCCTGCTGTCATTGTTCAATTGGTGAGAGACCATTGGGTTCCAAGCCAGACTTCTATGGAGTCAAAAGAAGCATGATTCTTTGATGTAAGAAAGGTAAATCTACTCTAAGAGAGTTACTCTATTGTAGTAATCGAGAAGGCCAACGTGTAATGCTAAACCACACCATACCCTAATTAACCATTTAAGAAGCCATGCTAAGTAGAAATGCTAAATTAACATAAAACAAATGCCACTATCTAAGTTGCAGAAGTAAGAAGCATCAAACAATACTAATGAGAAAGCAAAGAAACTAAACTAAATCTATTTTCACTTTTTTGGTCTTTTTATGCAAAATCAAGTATGCAAACTAATTGTTTTTGTGGATGTGATAGGTGGACTAAGGGTGTTTGACGATGGCTAGAAGGTTTATGAAGTGTTTGGATGGTGTGGAGGGTCCCTAGGAGGCTTTTGGTGACTTCCTAGAGGTTTTCCACCAATCTGGCCTCAAAACAGGTTGTTTCAAGAAAACCTATAGGATGTACTAGAATCCTACAAGATGATCCCGTAGGAATTACAGGAAACCTACAGGATACAACCGAGAAATAAATGTGAGGTGTTTGAGGTGATGGGAGGCTTAGGAAAGGTGTGTGATGGGTGGAATGGAGTGTTAGAAGGTCTAGGATCACTCAGGAGTCAATATCCAAGATGATAGATGGCTAGATTCGCTCAATTTGTTTGGGAGAATTTCAATGAAAAATGATGAAAAACTAGTGAGGGTGATGGTGAAAACAAGGGATTGCTAAGGTGGATGAAGTGGAAGGTGGTTGCTGGTTATGAAGTCTTAGTCTCCTCCTGAAGCACCTGCTCTGCATAAAACATGTGTGTCCTCCATAAATTTATGCAACAAGATACATTTTCATAAACTAGAAAAGCAGAACTAATGAATCAAATGCCTATATTATGCATGAAGGAAGTTGTTGAAGGGAATGAAAGCATGAGTGAGATCTACTATAGAAATAGAGATGGAAAAGATGACATTGAAATCTATCTTGCAACATTAACTAGATACTAAATTAAAGATAACAAACTCCAAAGCTCATAAAAGAACTAGAAATCTGTGTTTTTGGGGCTGCTTAAGGGTCCCTTCCTCAAGTCATGGTCCTAGAGGGAGGAAGTGAGGCCAAGACACCTGCTAACAACCTTGTGGTGATCCCTTTTCTCCTTGCTAACCTACTGCTTGAAATAAGGTACAAATGGAAGCAAACTATCACACAACCAATCTAATCTACACTACTTGTAATGGACATGCATCTAATAAGAAAATTAGGAATTAAGCAATGAATCTACACTAAACATACATGTACAATCAAGAGGAGTCCTGGCTGCTAGGGTTGGGCCCTAACCCAGGAACTTCAGCCCTATGAGTTAACTTAGTGCTGGCACAAAACAAAACTCATTCTTATTACCAAAACAACAAATTACATCAAAAGAACTGTCACAAGTTTTTTAGCTCGAAAATAGAGTAGAGTTTTACAATAAAAAATCTAAATCCTACTAAAGTCCTAGGGCTCTCTACTTATACGTATGAAGCCCCCAATGACTTCCTTAAAATTAGGGAGGCTCAGCTCCCAAACTTGAGATAAACTGGTGCTTTATCTCTCACTTGCTTTGTTTCCTTCTAGTCCTCATGATTTGGCTGTTTTCACTCTGAGCTGATGGAGAATATTCAAATGTAGGGGTAGTAAATGAGGATGATTTACCTCCTATAATCCCTCTCCCTTGTCCCATTTGAGTTTTGACCTTGGTCTTTGCCAAATTCCTTGATTTTCTCCTTTAATCCTGCATTACATGCATATTAGACCATAAAACATAATATCCAACTCTAACTCACCTCATAAACAAAACATAATAAAAAACATGTAATAAGTTATGAGAATAGTTGGTTTGACTAAGCTAGGAGGTGAATTAATGCCCATATAATTACCCAATGATGAGGCTCATCAAGAAGAATAAAGTTTTGGATTTAGTTCAAGGAAAATTCAAGAAGCCTACAGATGAATCAAGTGAAGCAAATAAAGAAAAGTTCAGAGAAACTGAAATATGAGCCATGAACCTCATAGTGTATGGAGTAAAGGGCAACCTCATTCCGTATTTATCCAACATAGATTCTACTCAAGAAATGTATGAGGCTCTATTCAAATTATTCACAATTAAGAACATTAGTGAAATTGCAAGCCTCAAGAATGAATTAAGAACTATTAAGATGACGAAGGATGATACTATGGAATCCGTCTTGATAAGGATATCTAAAATCAAAGACGAACTTCAAGCAATAGATGAAATTGTACCAGAAAAAGAGCTTGCGATTACTGCCCTTCTAGGACTACCAACAGCATGGAGTGTCTTTGCATTAGGAATCAACAGTTGGAAGGATACTCCAACATTTGAACAAATGTTGAATGCATGTAGTTAAGAAGAAACTAGAATATCCTTAGTAATAAATAAGGAACATGAAGAGGATAACATCTCAAAGTCCTATTCCACTCATCACAAGAAAAAGGGAACCTTCAAGAAGTACACAGGACCAAAGGAGAAAGTAAACCTATTAAAGATCGAATGTAACAATTGTCACAAGATGGGTCACTACAAAATTCATAGTCCAAAGAGTCAAGGAATAAGAAGAGAGATAGGGATCAAGCAACTATTGTCGATGAAGCTCCACCAAAGAAGAACAAGATGGAAGAATCCGAAGTCAAAGATTTATTTTCTAGGGACTCTTAGGGACTCTATCCCTTACATATCATTTTATTCTAAGTTTTGAATTGTTTTCCTTTATCCTCTGATTTATAAAACTTGTAGGTCTAACATGTCTTGTTAGAACACAATTTATTTTTAGTTGTAGGTTTCCCTCAAGATTGGATTAAGAGGGAGCCTCCACCAATTTACCCAAAGGAAAGATTACTGAATACTCAAGGGTTATGGAGGAGACTTCAAAGGATAGAATTGAAGCACATAAGAAGTTCTGTCCTTCAAGAATTAATGTCATATAATGTTTTTTGAGGAACAACTCGAGCTATGTCTTAAACTATAAGCTTTGTTATAAATTTCTCTTCATGCAAAAGGTACGTTCATTCTTTCTTTTAAATTTTTCTTTACATTACTAACATCATTATGTATAGCGTTTTGAATCACAAAGATTCTTGTTAGGGTGATTAATCATTAGACTGAATATACCCTCATTAGATTATCATTCTTTTGGAACACTAAAAAGGTTCACCATAAAACCCTAACCTCGGGATATACCGATTCTAATATGGAAACCCGAGTTTACTTAGGGTTGTTGATGAAATCTAGAATTCCTATTCTTTTGATATTTTGTTATTGTTATGATAAAATCCCTAGTCCTTTAGGGTTTTGCTATCCAAAGTTATGTATTGAACCCCTAGATTGTTAGGGCTTGATGAATTAGGGTTTATGAGAAAAATCATTATAATATCTGTTGCAATATCCTAGGAATGAAGCCCTAGGTGTATGTTCATCTATGTGATCGAAACCCTAGCCTCGTCAAAATTGTTGTATGTCTAACTTTAATGTATTGATATTTGTATCTTGGGTTTATCTAGTAGATATTTTTGTATGCTTGTGCATGACTATGAAATCCTACATATGTATATATGCTAACCTAATTGTTGATGCTCATAGTTTTAAATTCCATGGTTTGTAACAAATTCCTAATAGAAGTTTGATATTATAGGATATAGTCATATTGTTTCTGATATGATGATTAAATCTAGGGTTTGCAACAGACCATAGTAGAGTCTAAAATGTATAGTAGAACTATTATTTGATTGAGTTGTTGATATCTAAGGTTTTGTGTCTCTAAGATGAAATCTAGGGTTTATAATGGATCATAGTAGAATATTTCATATATCTTTGAAAATAATATTGAGGCCCTAGATAGAATGAGACCGATTTCTTGATTAAGTCACTTTATGTTGTAGTCTAGGGTTTGTAACAAAATCCTAACAAGAAGTTGAAGTTTAGAAGTATGTGTCTTTTGTTGATTATGAACCTAACTAAGTTTAGGTATTTGATGTTTAAAGTCTAATGCTTCCATTATTGTATTGACATGATTATGATATAGTTAACTTCATGCTTTTATATTTGGTTGTACTTGTTGTTTAAGTTGTGTAGGTACGTAATCTTCAAGATGTTAGAGATATTCGTAAGTAAATTTGACTTGTTAATATTGGTAAACATGATGAAGAATGAAAAAGATCAAGATGAACTTGATGTTGTAAAAATGAATGAAGTGATGGTAGGTTCTCTGATTTTTATCTCCCAAAATTAAGAGGGAGGGCATATTATGATAGTCATGATAGATACCTTAAAGAATAAATTGGAGAATGAATGAAAGTACTAAAATGAATTGAGGATGTCTATGTGCTATTGAAGAAATGAAAGAATAAAAGCTTCCAACTAGCTTGATATAAGTGGCATCAGGATGATTGAAGACCCTAAAGGTTTGCATTTGCTTGTATGTATATATGAAAGTTTATTACTAATTGGGGTTTGTGCTTGTCTCTCCATAAACAATTTGAACACTTTGGTAGCATTCTTGGACAAATGCATATATCTATTGCATTAGGGAGACATGAAGTATATAATGGAGGATGCTTGGGAGGACATCTGGCCGACCTATGTGTGTTTGATGTCTAGATCCCGAGGAGGGAGGGCGACGTTAGTCTTGGAGCTTTGACATTGGATACACACCTAGATCCCTGGATTGATAGTTAGTTAGTAAGCATGATGGTACCTAGTCTGTCTAAAAGCTTTAGTCCATCTTAGTCCCACCCGGTAGATTACCCTAGTCGAGAATCTAGTCCATAGCACTGAGTGCGCTGAACTCTTTGCAGTTCATTTTGGAGATCTTCCATGTACCTCTATAGATATAGGTAATTTTGAATACCTCCTTAGTTAAGAGGGAGTGTTGAAGAATGTAACTAGTGTCGGTCTTCATATTATATTTGAAATATATTTGTCAAAAGAAAGAAAAATAAAATTTATTATTAAATAAATTGGCCTATTAAAGCATGGGTTACATTATTGGGTCAAATATTTTTAGGTCAAAGTATCCATTGAGTACTTATAGGGTTTATATTAAGTGTCGTTATCCATGTCAAAATGTATATAACCCTTATTGGGAATTATTTGTTAATAAAAAAATTATTTTAATGTAAATTAGGTAAATTAAGCCTCCTCCACCAAGTCTACCTCAAGAAAGGACAAGTTGGCCTCATTAGAAGAATTCACTCACCTAAGATGACTATATATAAGCAACAAATTGACTCATTTGGAGGAATATCACAGAAGTTTGAATTGAAGTAGATGGGAAGCGGAAAATGTGCGAAGTTCAAGAATGAAGCTAGAATGAATTGAAGTTTTTGGGTCTCTCTCTCTCTCTTTCTCATGAGCAACGAAATTCTGAAGATGCATCAAGGTTGAAGATGTGAAGCTACTGCATCAAGGTCAAAGTTGTTGCATCAAGGTCAAAATTGAGAAGTTTCTAGGATGAAGCTATTGAAATTGTTAGATCAAAACTGTAGTCTCGAAGATGAGTCAAAGTTTTGTTGCTGAAAAGTCTAAATTTCTTTATTATTGCTGGGTTGAAGCTGCTGGATAAGAAGAGAGCATTAAATCATATTGGAAGGCTAAATTTGTAGAGGAGGAAGGTCAGTTGGTCTAGGGTCTTAGTCTATCTCATTTGAATTACTGAAGGAAGAGTTTGTGACTCAGTTTTCACCTATATAAGGGTTTTGCCCTGGTTATGTGCCTACATTTGGTGTCCTTGATATTCATGTTTTGGTTTTGGTAATTGCTTGGTGAACTAAGATAAGAGGAGGAAAATAATAAAAACAATAATAACTTAGAGAAATCAAAAGTGATTATCAACAAGAGAAAATATTTCTGCCTTTCCGATTTTCCAACAGGCTAGCCTCCAGACCGCTGACCAAAACTTCTTGATACTTAACATAATGATAATTAATTTAATGACAATGCTAAATATACAAATTTGAATCAAAAACTTGACATAACCAGGCCTAACCATGACATTCATTTCATCAAACATATGATGAACAAGTAATCTACATGTCATTAATGCATATATGGAGACAGGAGTCTGAGACTTAACTGAGAATCACCAAGAAGGTTTAATTCCCTCTCATAATAGCTATAATAAAACTTGTTAGCCGATGCATTCATTAACCATCAAATACTTATCGATTCCTAAACAAGACATACTTAGAGTACGTTGCAAATCCATGCTTATAACCAACATACAACTAGATTATTAACCATGACATAGCAACAATAAAATCACCATAATAACATGTAAAAATGTTCATAGAACACAATAGGTAAATAACTCTTATTGACTGATGCAAAATCCAACCAAGTCAGGGATTTCCATGTAACACCCGACTGTAGATTGAGCTTAACCAAATATTTCTTTCAATCAATCACCCCTGTGCCATATTGCAAGCATGAATATGGGATCTCAAGACATAAAAAACCAGGGACTCCAGGAGATTAAACCACCTCCACCCTCAGGCTGCCATGATCCCACCAAAACTAGTCAAGAGATCACTAAGCCCAAAACAAGCTTGCATGACTCAGAATTTGTTCACCAATACCTTGAGGAATTTTCTTGTCTCCACCCACATGTCGAGGGTTTCTTGGAGATTAAAACACCTACACCCCCAACCCATGGGAATTTTCATGAGACCACCTCACGCAATTTCAAAACCTTCCAGCAATCCAAAGCTCAACCAGAAAAGAATTTGATCATACCATGGCTATTCGAAAATGGTAAGGTAAGGATTAAACCACTGCCACCCCTAACAAAATACATGCGAATGACAACAAGAGAACTAGATATACAAATACATGTACCATGCATTCACAAACGAGCTAGGAAATTACACATGCAACCTATTACTTGCAAAATATTCCTGTTGAAGCTACTTGATCCAACCTTCATTGCTTATACTTTGCTTTCCTTGTCCTTCCTTTGCTTGCTTTCTTGATTTCTCCACTTAGTTCTCTTCTCTGTCTAAAACTAATTCCAAAGCCAAATCTATGAATAGATCGTCATAAGTCTTTTTATCATTGAGGCCTCTATTTTCTTCATTTTCCTCTATTTTTCCTTCAATTTCCCTCTCATTGCAAACTTGTGACCTTTCATCTCCCTTTTCTCCTATTTTCCTTTATTTTCATATATAAATGCCAATTAATGTCTTTTTCCTTTTCCAATGCCTTTTTTAATTTCCTTAGCCATAAATAAACTGAAAGTGATACCCACTAAGATGCTTTTCCCAACGTTCAGTTTGGAATACATGTCCCATGATATTTTCATTTATTAATTTCATTACATGAAATTTTAACCCGAGGCTTTTACATTAATGTGGATATGTGCATATGTTATTAATGTGTATATTTTTTGTTATCCTATGGCTTTATCATGTATACCTATACAATGTTGTTTGTTTGCCTGCTTATCGTGGAGAAATAGATCATAGTGAATTTAGAACATGTTTGAAGCGTAATTGCTAAAGCATCAACGGAAAACCATTTATTTTCTATAAAAAGAGATCATACAGATGCAATTCTCAGCCAATACAATCTATTTCATTTAAAAAATTTTGTATATGTTGTAGGAGATTACCTATTTGATGTTATGCGGACTCTATTGCATTTTAGATACACGTCAACAAAGTTACGTGAAGGAATGATAGAACATTTCAGAAATTGTTTAGATGAATGGAACACTGAAGCAATATTATCTTATGAACATGAATTGAACATAGATGCATTGATACAAATGCATGGTATAAATAGCCCAAATGTTTACTTGGAAATGTTGACAAAATCAACCTAAACTTCTATGATTGCAAAAGAATGAGGACTATGGTGGGACACATTTTGTATACATTGGTTATTGAGTTGACTAAAAATTATGATAAGACTTTGATCAAAGACAACAATGAAAAACTATTTGTATTTTAATCCAAATTTATGCAAAGAAAGTTATGAAATATTGTTCCATGATGAAATTCTAATTGTCGGACACTTTGAACCACTTATATGTAAGTAAATTTTTTTTAACAAGAACTGTCCCTGAACATATAATGAATATAACAAGATATGAAAAAACATAACATAGATGGATGCAAATAGAGGAAATCATGAGTAGAATATGTTTGAGAGATTGTATGGGTTCAAGAGTATTTATGGTGAAGCCGTTTTTAAAAAATATGTCAATTGACAAATAATGAATATTATTTCTCTGATTTATGATGCATAATTACACATACTTTTTGCAATGCAATCATGCATAATGATTCATTTGCTTTAAATTGCATACAAAAATACATGAATCAAGATGCAATTATGCAATTTCCTAGAATAGTAGATTGGCAATGATACATTATAAACTTATTAGTGCCATATGAAAAAGGGAAGATAGAGGGTGGCCTTTTTTTATGATTGGATACAATATATATTGAATATAACTATACACATATGGTCTGCTGATACGTTGACTGTTGTGGATGGATTTTGTGCATTGAATGGAGACAAAACGATATTCCATTTTATGTAATCTGGAACAAGTGTAAGTCATTTTCATTGTGAACCTTTGAAATAAATAGTAGAAGAGAAAAACATTTTACATGGTGTTGAAGCAATTAACGAAGAGCAATATATAGAATACTCCCATAAAAAACATAGTGAGGATAATGCTAATGGATTTGAAAACATGAACATAGATGAAGAGATCATAGAACTTGACACAAAGCTTACAAGTAATGTTGAAACAAGTAAGGAAAAACAACATCTAGAAGAACCCTATAAAAAACATAATAGGCATAATGCACATAAATTTAAAAATATCAACATAGATGAAGATACTATGGAACTCAATACAAAACTTGTCAATGGAAACAAGAGGCCACTTTCATTGCATCAAATCAAAAAATACATAAGAAACAATGATGTTGTCAAAACAAATCTAATTAAAAAACAATCAAAATGACCAAAATCAACATAAAATACGATATTTCCAAATAAATATAACGAATCGTTATATATTTTCAGCTGTACATTCAAAATAGTGGTCGAACAATACTATTTTAAGAAATACAAGATGTTCACGTTTATGATTGTGCAATATGCTATCAGACTTGGTTTAAAAGAGATGTCATAGAACAACAATTGAACAATGTGTCCAAAAATAAGCGTATGTGCAAAAAATGCAAAAATGTATTATATAATGACAAAATGATCAAATTTGCAGTTCCAAAGAGGATTAGGCATAATATACAAATATCCATAGTGAAAGGAATTTATGAATTGGAAGAAAGGCTAATATCACTAAGATTACCATTTTTGAAAATACAGGAACTCGGGTAGCATTTTAGAAAATTACAATTGGCATTGATTGGTGGACTAGTCAATGTACCTGCTGACCCATTTGGAATTCAAACTGCACTTCCTTATCACTAAAATGAATCTAGTACAGTGGTTGTGGCAATTAAAGTATGTTTAGTTGTTAAAAGCATATTTGTTGTTGAGTGAATATGTGTTCATAAATTCATGAAGGCATTGAAATGATTTTCTAAAACTCCACTTTATAAACCAGAGAATGTCTGAATAAATGAAGATTGGAAACAAGTATTTGATAAAAACAAGGATGCATATGCATCTGAGACATATATAGAAATCTATGGTGATAATGATAACTATGATGAAGAGCTAGTTACAAAAGCACTATTACATGGATTTAGGGATTCATATAGTATCTATGATCTTCATAATAATGAAATAAAAATTGCTCCTGGTGAAGGCTATGGGACTTAGGGCATATTCAGAGATAGATATTTAGAAGAGATGAACTTTCTAACATTTTTTTACAGGTAAAAGCAATCAGACAATGTTGCAAAAAAATTTACATATCACAATATTGCTCGATGCGAAGTTTTGCATCAAAATCATGATTTTGCGTATCATATATTGAATTTGTTTTACAAAGAAATGTGAATTATCCTCAATCAAGTATTCCATAGTATTTGGGTTCAGATAAGAAAAGGATAGTTAAAAGGAAAAAAACTATCAACTAAAGACGTTAGAACAAAAGCAAACTTGAAATACATTATGGTGTCGAACATTGGGTATATGGATCTTAGACAAATACGGACATCACTAAACTATTCCTTGCATTTGCACAAGAATGTATATGCAATGATCCATCAATTGGGTCCACCAAATTTCTTTTTCTTGTTTAGCAATGCTGAACATATTTGGGAGCCATCATGAAGATGGATTGCTATGGATAAAAAATGCTCCTATCTATGGAAAGTACAAACATTGAAATTGAAAGTTATTTGACTAGAACTTGTGCTGTGATTCAAGTAAACTACCCGCAACTTTGAAAACTAATGAACATCATCGTCATAAAAAAAATTGTAGGAAAGGAAAACATATGCATTGTAGGTTGAATTTTCCAATTCCACTAATGTGAAAGACACAAATACTTGAGCCTATGGAATTCAATAATGCAAAAACAAAAGATAATGCAAGAATGATATTTAATGCACTATAAAATATGGAACATGATGATACATATACATTTGATGATTTTCTTGAAAAATTAGGTATAAGCGAATCTGAATACATCCATGCAATTCAATGTACTCTGAAACGAATAACAATTATATTGAAAACATATCCAATAAATAGATGGACTAATAAGTTTTCTTGACTGTTAGGTCCCTATAATACTAGTGTAGTCCCCTCATTGATATTGTAAGTGTAACCTCATATTTTATTGTTGTGACCATGTAGCCCCCATATTGTTATTCTTGTGTCCCGTAGAAGAACACTATTGTTATTATTGTTCCCTTAAATTAATATTGTTATGTAGGCTTTGATTATATTATGAACCCTTAGACTCCTATATATACCAAGGAGGTATTTCCATTTGTATCATCTAGTAATTGTTCATTTATGTGATGTAAAGGAGGTTTTCCCCTTGAAGAGAATAATTTTTAAGTCATTGATATATATTTTCTGCTGTTTTGAGAGTTGGTTGCATAACATTTGGTATCAGAGCTTTGGATTCTAGGGTTTCACTTTTTCAAATAGGTCATCTTAGCATTTTTGCTATAATTTTTTTTGGGAGATTTCAGAATCTGAATTTGCAACCACATGGAGCCAAAACATTGATGAAATTTGTGTATATATTTTAGATCTTGTTTGCCTATATTTTCAGAGATATGATTTGAGGAAATTAGGGTTGTTGCAGGCTCTAGAATTCAATCTAAAATAGGTGACCTGGGAAATTTTTTCATAAATTCCTCTCTAAGCATCGGCTTTGAATTTTGTAAAAAGAAACTGAAATTTAAAAAGATTTAGTTTTGCATGTATCATTTTTAGGTCCAAAGGTCAAAACAGTGACACGTGGCACTCTGTACAAGTTCAATCTATTGAACCAATCTATAATCAGGCCATCATGGGAGATTGGGAATAAATATTTCTTGAAGAATCCAATCTTGGTCTAACTTGTGGGATTGGAAAGAATACTTAGAGGGATACCACAAGACAAAAATTTAGACCTTTGATGTCTTAAATTACATAGATACATCAGTTTCAATAATGCGCTCCTAAAAAGCAAGAAAAACGTGTGTATTTTTTAAAATTTTAATTAACTTTTATTTGAAAAATTAGTTTGAAGTGATTCAAAGGGCACATTAAATCATATATATCATTGTTTGATTCCAAAATTACTGAAAAAAAATAATGGACACACCTAGTAAGAAACCATAAAGATCTTCTATGACGCATGAAGAAGAGGAAGAAATGCAACATGATATATCAAAATTATGAGACCAAGTGCAACAAATTTCACTCTCGCAAAGAGTAGCCAAAAATGAATTGGAAGATAAGATAGATGGTTTTAAATCTAACGTGGAAGCAATGATGAATGTCAAGATGGAAGGTTTGAAGTATGGTTTAAAAACATAAATGAAAAGGGACTTCGAAGGTTTGACAAAGTTGCCATAAGAAATGATTCCTAGTGGTGACAAGGTACTCCATGAAAATCATGATGAGGATAAAAGGAATTATCATTTTAAAGACTCCCATAGTGGGTTTAAGAATAATCACATTCCAAAGATCGATATGAGGAAGTTTGATGGAAAGGATCTGGTGACATGGACACTACAAATGAAGAAATTCTTTGATCTACATGATGCGCTGAACACACAAAAGGTATGAATTACATATTTATATTTAGAAAAAAATAAGTTTATGTGGTATTGATGACTTTGCTCTCGTAAATCAATTGTCACTTGGATAATTTTTGTGGAATAATTGGTAGCACATTATGAGGATACAAAAAGCAACACCTTCATTAGCCAATTAATAAATCTCAAACAAAAGGGTTCAGTGGCAGAGCACATTGAGGACTTACAAATATTGAATATCAAGGTAAATGATATTCTAGAGGAGCATAGGATTGATGCCTTCGTAGGGAATTTAAAGGATAACATCCAACATGAGGTTCACCTTTGGGAACTTGATTCTTTGGAAAAGGAATTCAAGGTGGAAAGAAAAGTTGAAAGAAAAATTATGGCAATAAGTAAGTCTACCACTCACAACTATAAAGATGGAAGCATTGCTGCTACTAGCCTTCTACAACCTACAAGGTTGACACCACAAAAATTGGAGGAAAAAATATCAAAAGGGCTTTGTTACAATTGTGATAGAAAATACACTAAAGGTCATAAGTGTGTTGAGAAGAAATTATTTTACATAGATTGTGAAGAGGAGGAAGAAAAGGAGCAAGAAGCATCAAAAGAAGAGATATACACCATGAACCAACCCCCCAAAAAGAAGAAAAGAATTTGATGATACCTTGTAATGCATTGGCAGGAATTATCACTCCTCAAACTCTTAAGATAGAGGTATATATCAAGAAGAAAAAGGTAATGGTACTGATTGATTCAGGTAGTACCCATAAATTCATTAATTTTAAGATAGCCAAGGAATTGAATTGATTTCTATATCAAGCACCAAAGTGTTAAGTGATGGTTGCAAATGGAGGAACTATAGATTGTTATGAAAAATGCCATAATATCAAGTTAACCATGGGATAATATGTATTGAATAGTCCAATGATTTCCATTCAAATGGGTGGTGTTTATATTGTACTAGGAGTCCAATGGTTACAATCTTTGGGGATGATAAATTTTAATTTTCAAGAACTTTTCTTGATTTTTTTTTGGGAAGGAAAGGAAAATGAATTAAGGGGTATCATAGTGAAACTAGGGAAGATAATCAACTCTAACGAAATGAAAAATATTTTGAATAAAGAGCAATGGGGCATAATTGCACAATTATGATTACTAGATGTTTAAACATCGAAATCATCTATTTCTCATGATCTCCAAAATGTTTTGGACGATCATTCCA
Source organism: Pinus taeda (assembly GCA_000404065.3). Taxonomy (NCBI): domain Eukaryota; kingdom Viridiplantae; phylum Streptophyta; class Pinopsida; order Pinales; family Pinaceae; genus Pinus; species Pinus taeda. The sequence continues at coordinate 10,594 of APFE031155606.1, read as the reverse complement.
AGGTGTTTGAGACTCCCAAAGGCCTCCCACCAATTTAATATTATGATCATGATATTCAATTGATTCCAAGAAGCGTTCCTCCAAACAACAGGCCTTACAAATATCCCTATGCCCAAAAGAGTGAAATTGAACATATAGTTGCAAAATTGCCAGAGGACAGTATCATTCAACCAAGTCAAAGTTATTTCTCTGCTCCAGTAGTGTTGGTGCACAAGAAGGATTGATCAAGGCATATGTTTCCAGATTATAAGGAGCTCAACAAGCTCACTATTAAAGATAAATTTCCCATCCCTATCATTGATGAATTGTTGGATGAACTACATGGAGAAATTTACTTCACCAATTCGGATCTTTGTTCAGGATATCATCAAATTAGAATGAACATTGAAGAAATTCAAAAAATGACATTCAAACTCATGAAGGTCATTATGAATTTTTGGTCATGCCTTTTGGCCTTACTAATACACCTTCCACATTTTAAGGTTTGATGAATTCCATTTTCAAACCCTTCCTTAGAAAGTTTGTGTTAGTATTTTTTTATGATATACTGATCTACAATAAGTATTGGAAGGATCATGTTCAATGTGTTGACAAGGTGCTCAAACTTTTGGAGGAGAAAAAATTATATGAAAAAAGATCCAAAGGTTTCTTTGGAGTACATGAGGTGGAATATTCGGGTTATATTGTACCTCATGAGGGTGTTAAAGTAGACTCTAACAAAATTAAAGCCATTAAGGAATGGAAATTCCCCACAACCCTAAGAATATTCGAGGATTTCTCAAGTTGACATGGTATTATCGCAAGTTTGTTAAGAATTATGGGAGAATAATAATGAATCTAACAACATGACCGAAGAAATATGCATTTTATTGGACTCCAGAAGAAACTAAGGCCTTTGAACATCTTAAAGAGGCAATATGGCAAGCATCGGTCTTAGCTACGCGAGACTTCATAAAAACCTTTATTGTGGAATGTGATGCCTTAGGAAATGGACTTGGTGCTGTTATACTGCAAGAAGCAAGACCCATTGCTTTTGAAAGTCTTCAAATCAAGGGAAAGTATTTACACAAACCTATTTATGAGAAGGAAATGTTGGAAATACTACATGCACTAAAGAAATGCTGACCTTACCTAATGGGAAGACACTTGAAGGTAAAAACAGATCATGTTAGTCTTAAATACTTTTTGGAACAAATATTATCTATAGGCGAGCAACAAAAATGGGTCACAAAAATGTTGGGTTATGACTTTGAAATCATCTACAAAAAAGGAAAGCAAAATGTTGTTGCAGATGCACTCTTAAGAAAGGATGAGGATTTGGAATCATTTCTTTGTGCCATTTTTATTGTAAAACTAATTGGATAACTAAAGCAAGGGATGAATAGAAGAATAATGAAGAGGTGTGGGCACTTATTCAAAAGTTTCAAAAAGATCCTAGTACAACCGATACATTTATCTAGAAAAATGATTCATTAGGGTACACATATCGCTTATATCTCTGTAAGAATTCCCAACTCAAACAAAAGTTTCTTTTGGAATTGCACACATCTCCCTTAGGAGGGCACATAGGATTTTTAAAAACTTACCATAGGGTCAAGAAATATTTTTTTTGGCATGAACTTAAATCTAATATTCAAAATTTTGTGGCAGAATATTTGGTTTTCCAACAAAATAATGTTGAGGCAATTAAGATCTTGGGTTTGTTACAACCTTTATCAATCCCAATTCAGAATTGGGAGGAGGTTCGAATGGATTTTATCATAGGTTTACCCAATTCTAAAGGAAATAGTGTCATCATGGTGGTAGTTTATAGACTTACCAAATATGCACACTTTTGTGCATTATCTCATCCTTTTAAAGCTAGTACAATTGCTACTACATTTATGGAAACAGTTCAAAAGCTACATGGAAACCCAAATATTATTGCAAGTGAGGGAGATCCCATTTTTAGTGGAAATTTTGGACGAAATTGTTTTCATATATTAATACTAAATTACTCATATCTCATATTATCATTCTCAATCTAATAGGAAAGCAAAGATAGTGAAAAAATATTTGGAAGGATATCTTCATTGCTTTGTATCTGATAAATAAACATAATGGGTCATGTGGTTACCTCTAGCTAAATGGTTTTATAACGCTTCCTTCCATACTGCAACAAAAATGACACCGTTTATGGCACTTTATGGATATCATCCACCGTCCATGACATCATATTTAAGAGAAAATTCTAAGGTTCAGGCGGTGGAAGATCACATCGAGCATCGACAACAAGTTCTCCAACTCTTAAAGGATAACCTCACCCTGGCACAAAATTGAATGAAACAACAGGAAAATCAACATCATAGTGAAAGAAGTTTTGATGTAGGTGACTGGGTATTTTTACAGCTACAACCATAAAAGCAAATGTCCCTCAAACAATCTAAGAAGGATAATAAATTATCAACTAAGTACTATGGTCCTTACAAGGTGTTGGAAGAGATTGGTATTATGGCATACAAATTCGAGCTTCCTGCGTCTTCTTGAATACACCCAATTTTCTATGTTTCACGGTTAAATAAGGTTATTGGTGACAAGATCCTAGTTCAAGCAAAATTTCCAAAACTTGACAAAGAAGGAAAAATCATATTGGATCCTGAAGCAGTCATGAAAATATGAACCTGACAGCTACGAAATAGATCAATTTCATAGTATCTCATTAAGTGGAAAAACTTACCCCCTGAAGATTCCACATGGGAGGATGATAATTTCATACAGAAGTATCCAGAACTACTCAAGCATTGAGGAAAACAACTTTGTGAAGGAGAGGGGAATTTTAGGTCCCTATAATACTAGTGTAAGACCCTATTGCTATTATGGTGCCCATGTAGCCCCCATATCATTATTATTGTGCCCCATAGAAGCACATTGTTTTTATCGTTGTGCCCCTGCATTATTATTGTTATTTAGGCTCTGATTATATTATGACCCCTTAGACTCCTATATAGACCAATGAGGTCTTATCATTTGTATCATCCAAGAATTGTTCATTTATGTGATGTAAAGGAGGTTTCCCCCTCAAAGGGGATAATTTTCAAGTTGTTGATCTCTATTTTCTTCTGTTTGAGAGATGGTTGCATAACATTGACATATTCCATTCATTTGGGGTGCAAATACTGATGCTCAATTTGTACTTGACTCATATGCTACAACTACTTATTGTAGTTCATATATGACAAAGCTAGATAAAACAATGATGTCAATGTTTAAACATATACAAAATGAATGTAAAAAACTGGTGGTGATATAATATAATCAATTGAAAGACTTGGAAAAACTTTATTTAACTTACAACAAATGTATGCAAATCAATTTGTGTATATAGTGTTGTCATTACCACTGAATACTAGTTCAAGAAAATGTATATTTATTAATACTTCAACAATAGATGATTAAACATTTTTACTAAAAAAACCAAAAGAGTTGAAGCATGAACTGGATGATTTAGAAAACATAGCATGTTTATCAATTATCAACAATTATGTACAACAACCATAAAACATTGAAAATGTATGCTTAGCAGAATTTGCATCGTGCTATACACTATAAGGCAGGAAAAGAGGAGGCACTTAGAGACCATACATTATAAGATACATAAAATATAATAAATATATTGATATTGATAACTATTAAGGAGAGTGATTAATGTTATGTGGCCCATTTCGTATTGAAAAGAGCTTGAATTTTAAAGAACAATATATGACTTGGAAAAATGCATATGTATTATTTAAAGAAATCATAAAATGCAACAAATGAAAGTTCATGAATGAAACAATGACATCATGGGCTTAAATTGACAACATAATAGCTGAGCTTGAAAATAGAGAGAGAAAATTGTTTGAAAGAGGTATACCTACATATGAAGAAATCAATAATATAAAATATCAAGAAATCAATAATATCAAGAATATAATATTTAATCAGATTTTCAATATTTGAAAAAGGCTAGAAATGTAAAATCAATAGTTGAGAGACCTTATCAAGCTGTAAAACAATCCTATATACTAGAAGAAACATAAATCTATAAAATAATGGGAATGATCAACCCAAAACAAGAAAACAATAGTGAAATAAAAAGTGAAAGAAAAAAATCCAGATTGACCATTGTACGCATTTGTAACAAATGGTGCAGATGTTGGATTTCTTTTACTGTTATGGAATTATTCCAATATCTAATTCACATGTACAATAACATATTGGAATATAACCCAACTTAGCTAAAATGAATCACAACAACATATACAGGGAAGGAAACATTTAATGTGGGTGGTATAATATTACATTTTTCATTTCATTTACCATTCAACAAATTAGAATATCTTTCGCTTAAAAGTGAAAGTTATACACGTTGATAAAACATTGCGAACAACTTCATGTTATGATTATTCATGGGGAATTTTTGATAGGTGCAACATTATTATATGAAGTTAATAAAAATTTACGGGGAATAAGCATACTACATTGACATATTTTGGAAATATTGAGGTGATATTTTCAGGTGACTTATTCCAAGCACAACTGATCAAATATTCTCTAATTTTTGAGAAGCCAATTTTAGCAAAGGAGAAAACAACATACAATTTCTGGAAGGAAAAAGTAAAATGTTGTGAATTACATACCACAATGCGCCAAAACGACAACAAATTCGTTGCCAAATCCTGAACAGAATGTGAGTAAATCAATAATTTGAAGAAGACATAGAATATATAAATGAAAAGTGCTATAGAATTGCTCCATTAGATCCATTGTTTCCATTATCTATTTTATAGGAACAAGGATGTACACAAGCATAACAAGAAAATGTTGTTACATGTAAATGAAGAGCTAATAGTTATTGATGCGATTGACAAGTATGACTGTAAGGAAATAGGTTATGTAGCATATGAGAAAACAATGAAATTACCATCAAGAATCCTTATCAAATTCCATGTTTTCATTGAGCTATATGCAAGAAAATATAATTTAGAGGAGCTCCTTGTCAATGGTGTGGATGGAATATGCAAAAAGTATACGAAAAATAGGGAAAATGTTGATGTATTATGGATGGTTTTTTTAAATCCATAGATTGGTAAACTGCAAAGAAACAAGTATCATGAATTATATGACAAAAACATTTCATCGAATTGGACTCCAATATTATGTGCTGCAAAACCTTTGACATGTCTTAACAAGAGATTTAAAAAATAGTGTGGAAATAATTTCCGATACAGTTAGCTTTTGCTAGAACAATTCATTGATCATAGGGCTTATAACAACCATTGGTTGATTTTCTATGTAAATAAAATATAAGACTAAGGTCACAGGACACATATTCCAAACTGAATGTTGGGAAAAACATAGTGATGGGTATCATTGGTGATTAATTAATGGCTATGGAAATTGGAAAAAGCATTGACAAAGGTAAAGTGACAATAATTGACCTTTTAGTTATGAAAATAAAGGAAAATAGGAGAAAAGGAAGGTGAAGAGACACAAATTTGCATGGGAGGGAAATTCAAAGAAAAATGAAAAAAATAGAGGCCTCAATGATAAAAAGGCTTTTGGGGATCAACTCACAACCTTTTGTCAGTTTAGCTTTGGAGCTCTCTTCCATTCTCTCATACTATTCCACAACTCAAGAAATCTTGGAGCATTCTTAGAGCATGCTTGGACCACTCTAGTATTCACTTGGATTAGAGAAAGAAGGAAAATGAAAGAAGGAAAGCACAAGGGAATAGTTGGATTGAAAACTACTACTGGATCGTTTTGTAGGTAATAGGTTGCATGTGTGACTTCCTTGCTAATTTCTGGATGTATGGTATATGCATGTGATTTTCTGGCTATGTGATGTAATTGGCATACATATTTTCCTAGATTTATAGTGGTTTTAGCCTTGCCATTCCATTTCTTGGATAGCCATGGTGTTGTGGGTTTTTCCACTTATTATTTTTTTGATTGGTCCTTAGGTTCCTTATGGCTTTGGGTTGAAACAAATGCTTTGGAAGCCATGGAACAACTTGGGTTGAGTTACTAGTCTTGGAGCTTAGGTTGGGACAAACACTTTGGAGCCCTTGGTGGGTTGAATTACTAGTCCCTGAAGCTGGTTTGGACAAACGCTCTGGAGCCCTTGGTGGGTTGAGTTACTAGTCCCTGGAGCTGGGTTGAACAAATGCTCTGGAGACCTAGAAGGTTGTGGGTTGAGTTATTAGTTCCTAGAACCCTAGACAACTAGGGTAGAGACCAATCTTGTTGGTGTTAGTGACGTTCGACCGTAGAGGTGGAATCATTGTGGTTGAGGGTTGAGATGGTTTGGCCTCTAGAAGATTTGGTTTGGTTTAGTATTGGTTTATTCCATGATATCCCACATTCATGCTTGGAATATGGCATGAGGGTCATTGGCTAAAAAACAGATCTGGTTCAACCCAATCTACGGTCAAGTCGTACGTGGAAGTCCATGACTTGGTTGGCATTTTCATATGTTACTATGCGACATTTTCCTATCATGATCTATGAGAATTTGTAGCAATTATGTTGGCAATATTATCATTGAGCTTCTATGGTTTATATGCTGGTTATTTGATGTATGCTATCTATGGCTCTTGTCATGATTTGTTAATTTATCCAATGGTTGATGTATATATGGAATAATAAGTGTTACTGTAGCTAGCTAGAGAAGGTTTATTGCCTTCTTGGTGATTTACAAATGAATACTCTCAGTTTATGATCAGATACGCATTCATGACTTGTAGCTTACGTGTCTTCCATGTGTTTGATGAAATATATAGTGTGTTATAGGAAGTCTAGGTCAAGTTTTTGGTTCAGGATTGAATGTTAACTTTGTCATCATGTTAATAATGCTTCTGTAAAGTCTCAGGCAATTCTGGGTAGTGGGCTAGAGGTTGGCTTGAAAATGTGGCATAGATCTTGAGATCACATGCTCAAAATGAAGATATTAGGTCATAACTGTTGGAAGCTAGGGTTATGAGTGCTTTTATAGCCTCATAACTGTATGAATGCATTGTTGTGGGTGCGGTTGTGGGCCCATGGCAAAAAAAAGGTTCCAACTCAGGGTTTGGTCACCTATGGTAGTTTTTCAGACTTTCAGTGACCTATAGGCCCTATAGGATGCAAATATGTGGTCAGTTTGTAGGCCCCATTTCCTTAACTGGAACTAGGAGGTTGGGTCAAGTCATATGCATTTGTCTCATGTTTACCCTAATAGGCTTGTGAAATTCGGTAAATGTGGGAGGAGGATTTATAGGGTGGTATCAGAGATTCCAGGTACAAACAATTGAACTAGATGGGATAGATGTGGTTGTTATTCATGCATGCTAGTTGTCTATGTGTTTTCTATGCATGCATTTTGATGGTCATTGTTGTGGTTTTGTGTCGTCATGATGTTGATGTTGAGACAATTGATATATTGATTTCATTATATATACATATGTTGTGCTAATCTATATTTATGATTAGAGAATTTTTGAGGTCTAAAATGGACCTCATAAGGGATATTATATAATAATAGTGAAAATAATAAAATAATATTATATTACATCATCAAATTTTAGAGGGAAAAAAGAAAAAGCTACTTTTTTCAACATGTATTTTCAACTTATCTCCCTACGGTTTTACTCAAATTTTGAGTAGGAGCACTTGTTGGATGCAAAATTTAATTCCTCATCCAAGGAGTACCCATGTTTCATAATTTCGATGGAACCAACTACACGAAAAATGAGAAATACATAAAAAAAAAACGTGATTGCAATCACATTTTTCATGCATTTCTCATTTTTCATGTAGCAGGACCTATCGAAAGTATGCAACATGGGTACTCCTTGGATGAGGAATTGAATTCTACATCCAATGAGTGTTCTTGCTCAAATTCTGAGTAAACGATAGCGATATAAGTTGATAATGCGAGTTGAAAAAGTAGTTTTTATTTTTTTTATGCTTTTACTTTTTTACTCCAAAAATGGTGAATCATCCCCCATGGTTGACACCATAATCTTAAATCCTATTGCTTATAAATTTGATTTTGGTTGTACATTTTTGTTTGGAGGCCCATTTTAGAGCTCAAAATTTCTCTAATTCCCTGAAATTCACTAAGGTATGTTTGATCATGTTTATATTTGGTTTATCTGACATGGTATGCTTGCAGGAAGAAGATCTGAGATGAAAAACAAAATGGTTGACTATAGTTCACATGTATTTTCTTATAGAGCAGATGAGAAAAAAATAGATGAGTACTCTCCTGACATAGTATATACCTTGACAAATTTAAAGGCATAAATAAGAAGTTGTAAGGTGGATAATGAAAAAATAATTCAGACACAAGAAATACTTGCTAGAGCTCTAGAAAAGAAAGCAGAGGTCAATACAATGATCCTTCAAAGTTTGTCATATTTGCAGAGACAAGGATCACCATAGATCAATTATGGATAGGAGGAAAGGACTAATGGGGCATATGGTAGTAGGTCTCATGGAGGACACATGTCAGACAAGGATGACACAGTCAGAGGTGGCAGATAGATGGATACACATGACATGAGAGATAGTAACAATGTAAACTTTGAAATGGGAACTATAAACTCAAAACGAGAACTCTGGCCAAAAAACCCCAAAAAAACATCAAAAACAGTGCTAAAAACGAAAAGTGTGTATACTGGAATGATGTTTTTTTTAGGCGTTAATTTTGAACATGTTTTAAAAATGGCAGTGACTACAAAATTTACTATGAAATTTTCGTGCAAAATATAGCTTCAAAATGAAAGTGATGATACTGGAATAATGATTTTTTTATTAGGGTCAATTTTCAAATTTTTTAAAAAATGCTAATAAAACCAAATTTTTATGTGTCAAACAAAGTTGTTTATGAGGAAAAAAACACATTAATATTTTTGGTAGAATATTATTTTTCTTTCCTAAGTATAAATTTAACATGTTTTCAACCATAACATGCTAGATACAAAAGAAATTGAATTTTTTTCAACTATAAAATTAAAAAACCATGACATTATGAACAAAGTACATCACTAAATGAATTCAAAAGTCATTATTTGTATACTAAATAAAGCATGCATTATATCTCTAATTTAATATTGCATTGTAGATATTTTAAACAATAAAAATTATCATAATTAAGACATATAATCCAACAACATAAAAATGCCTCATAACTTCTCATTTAACACCATATAGAAATTAAAATTTTATTTCAAGATACGATGCATACATCAGTTATATAAATTGTCTTAAACAATTATTCAAAATCACTCATATTTTCTTGCACACCATCACAATTCACATCTTCAGATGAGTGATTGGATGCTGACGAAGATGTTCCATATTCTTCTCTTTCATCAACTAGTGCCCCATCTGAGTCCACATGCATGCCCAACATTTCAGGTTTCAAAATTCTTCTAGATCTATGACTGGTTTCAGCAGACTCCCATGTCAAGACCGTTCCTTCTGGTAACAACCTTTTCAGAATATCTATCATCTTGAAGCGAAGAGTTCCTCTCTTTGTTAAATTGAAGTCATAAACAAGTATGTTAACATCCTCCAATTTTAATGTCTGTGCGACAATGATTTATATTTGTACCCTTTCTTTTTCTTTTTGCGCCATTTTTTTTGTCAACTACCATCACTGGCTTATACACACCATTGAATGGGTGTGTATTTGTGGCATACCAATGTATTTCAACACTTGTAACATCCTCATTTTCTGTAAATACCTTTATAACTTTAGCAACCCAAAATGGATAGCCGTTGGGATCTCCATCTGCTAGCACTACCATCATGCAACCCTCCTTAATATCCTGTACTGAACCCCTATAAAGGTCTTCCATGGCTTCAAGTTGTGCACGAGATCTTCTGGAACCAATATATATCTCTCTTTTCACTGCCTGTGAAGAATTAATAATACCTTGAGATTGTTGCTATTCAACAATGTTTACTTCCTCATGTTCATTCGACACATTTTGTGGCCAAATAAATGGATTTTTCAAAGGTATATCTTCATTTGTTGCTATTGAAATGATATCACTTTGATTATTAAAAAATGACTCCCACCAAAATGAATCAACAATTTCAAAGTACTCATATGTATATCTAATACATTTTTTAATTTCTTCAAGGCAATCAGAATAATTTATATCTATGTTCTGTCTGTGTGCATTCTGAACTTCACCAATTGATTGTAATAACAATACTTTTGATGCAAATATTGGATGATTTGGAATGAACTTCAAAAATTGCAAACCTCATGATGGTGCCAATTATGTAGTAGTTGAATACTTCTTGCCCCATATTAGTGTTTTCCCATCAATTTTTTTGATATGAAATTGATGTTGGAAGCTAATATCATTAAGTTGTTCAATGCATTTCCCCTCACCATATGATCCCAGAATTAACCTTCACATGTCAAAAGTTTCTTCCAACACATCAAAAGTAGGCTCTGGCATGTATGATTTCTTAATACATTCAATTAGTGATGGCAGGCTCCCAACTTCCTTCCTCCTCAATGTGACTGAAAAACGACTGAACATCTGATCAATATGGTCATGAGTGTGCCCAA
>APFE031155599.1:0-12436 GCA_000404065.3 Pinus taeda | reverse complement strand
TTTAAATGTCCAAATTATATTGAGATTAAATTTTTAAGGGTAAACTTATAAGTTCATTTTTATTAAACCAACCTATATCCATCTAAACTCTATATCGACCAAGTACCAAGAGGGATCAACTCTAAAGAAGTTTGCACCCCAAGAGATTTGATCCCTCTTGAAGCTAGCTAGATCTAAAGTTAAGATGGATCTAGGTTGGTTTAATTATTAATTATAATTATAATTTTATCTTATTTTAGTTGTTATCTTTATGTAATTTGATCGACAAAAAATGTTTTGGTTTTTCTAATTTTCATTAAAAAAATAGTGAAAATTACATATTATAGATGTTTTTTTTATAGAATATCCAAAATACGGTTGTTGATCACATATCGATCATCTGTATAGAAATTCCAGACATAATCCATATGGAGAATATATGCAAAATTACTGTCAAAGTATCATCATAAAAGCAACTATAAATATTTGTCCTGCATAAAAACATCTAACTATTTACCATATATATATATAGATATATATAAAGTGTATATGGTTGAGTATCATTCATGATATTCTTCTGCTTATAGGTGCTCATCCAAAGGTTGGTGGTAGTACTGGTAGTGTTCGTTTCCATTATTCTCTAATACCTACCATATCCCTCATGCCTGGTGCATGCCTTCTTTGGATAGACGACCGGAAATGGTGTTCCTTTCCCTATAAATGTGATGACATGTAACAAGATCATATTGTCCTTTTATCATCAATACTTCATCCAAAATGTTCCTGACTATGTGCACATGACATGTAGATTTCCAATTAAACCAATCAATAATCACTCACGAGTCACCAAAAACCTGACATTGTCGACACACTTTTTCTATTGCAAAGAGAAGGAGCAATTTGAGACTATAGAGTTCAACATAATTGTTTGTTCTGGGTCCCAGTCCACACTTTATCTTGAAGAAATGATCACTATGTAAGAATAGGACAACATCTCCTCCACACCTTCCATTTTGTGATGATCCATCGAAATATGCCTGCAGCATAGATTGATCAATGCATTCAAAGGCGATAGACCGAGCTTTGGTTCTAGGTTCTTCTTTAGGAAGTAGATTATATATTGCTGCAACTTGTGCCCCAATATGCTCTGGATATATATTTTTGTCTTAGAATATTTTTTGATTTCTCCTGGTCCAGGTTCCCCAACAGATGTGTTGAGAAATGGAAACAAGAAATTCTAGTTTAATTTGTCCTTGAATTAAACTGAGAATTAAAATCGAATTCTATTCTCATAACAACTTATAAATAGTTAATTAAGTTTAATTAACTTCATTAGCTTAGGAATTTTGAGTTGGAAGTCTTTCTGAAGTAATGTATATGTTCTCCCTAATTTTTAGGGGTCGAGCATGAGTTTAAATTGAGTTGGAATTAGATCACTTAGTTTACTAAGTTAAGTTTAGTTAAATTAGTTCTAAATTATTTTTGGAACTAATATAGGACTAGCAATCAGTTGGTGCACTAATGCATCCACTAGTGCTACTCTAGTTAACTGAAAATTCTTTCATGAGAAACTCATGCATGTTAGTTCAGAGAAAGACCCGGCTGAGACTAGAGTGTAGGGATAGTGTACTATCAGTAGTATTATTTACTGGAGTTTAAATATAATGCATGCATCATAGATTGATCCTATGATTGGATTGCACAGTTTTGGAAGCATGAATTCCCTTTAAATATGGGCTATTCATCCTAGGAATTACCCAAGAGATTAGGGGCTTGGAGAGCTGCTAAATAGGCTAAGGATTTGGCTTCAGCTAACTTGTGAGCTGAGAGAGTTGAGCATACTTGTGTGAAATTGTTCTAATGAGAATAAGCTTTGAATCTTCACTCATATTTATGATATAATGCAATATAGATAGTAGGGGTTTTGAGCAGTGGCTTTCCACAGATATATCTTGTGTTATGTGTCATTGATTTATCTTCTTCTTGTTCATTTTATTTTCATCGATCTATTGACTTTTGCTAGTTGAAAGTAGAAGTATATTCTTGTCCCGTGCTTTATTACATTGCATGATCTTGTGAATCTACATGATTTTCTACATGGTATTGGAGTTGAGAACAATATACTAGAGGATATTTTGAAGTTTTGAGTTTTGGGTTATGGGTGAAATTTGAATTTGTATTACATACTTCAGGATCGATAGATGGCGTTCTATGGTTTGCGGCTATTGTATGTCTTCGAAGGCAGTGCAAATTTGATAGCCTATAGGGACAATATGGAGGTTGTGCTAGAGGATAATGGCTTCAAGGAATTCATTGATTAAGAAATTCATAAGCTAGCAACATCAGATGGACAATATTTGGCCGAATGGAAGAAGTGTGTGGCGAAGGCGAGGCGGATAATCCTTGAGTGATTGTGAGAGCACATTGTCTCAAGTCTCCATGGCAAGGAAACTACGTATGCTATTTTGAAAGAACTGACGAACTTGTATCAGAACAATAGTGACCAAAGGAAATTCACACTGAAGGATAAATTTCGAAAAATCAAAATGGAGATAGGCGAGACAATTCCAAAGTACTTGACCAAGTTCACTCAGTGTTGTAATGAACTTGGAAGTGTTGGAATCATGGCTTCCGAGGATGATATGGTGAGTCTTGCTCTTCTAGGACTCCCAAAGAGTTGGCGTAGTTATCAGGACTTTGTCAATGGTCGAGAGAAGTTTCCAGATTGGGAATGACTGTGGTCAGATTTTATGCAGGAGGAGATCAGGAGGAACACTAGGGATGGATCTTCATCAAATATTGATGATGAAGAGAACCGTGCCTTAACAATTAAGGTGAAGAAGGGGAAAAGGAAAGCTTCCCATTCCAAATCATGTTCTTGTCATGTAGGTAAGAAGAAATACATGAAGAAAGTTAAGTGCTTTCATTGTCATGAGCTGGGCCATTTTGCTACAAATTTTCCACTCAAGAAGTTTAAGAGGAAGTCCTCAGGAGGAGCAGCAGATGAGGCTTTGGCCTCTCAATTCGAATTGGACTTTTCCCTCATTGCATGCATGGTGCCATCAATGATGGGGAGTGTATGGTACTTAGAAAATGGAGCTTCATTCCACATGACTAGTGACAAAGAAATATTCAGTAACCTGGAGGAGAAAGATCTCTAAATGCATATCGAGATGGGTGATGATGGGAAGCATATTGTTACTAGATTGGGCACAATTACTTTTCAAAGGGAGCATGGGGCTCCACTCACCTTGAAGAATGTTATGTATGTGCTTGGTCTGAAGAAGAACTTGGTATCCACTGCCATGCTTGAGGATTGAGTCTATGATGTGATATTCTCAAAAGGAAAGGCATTCCTTTGACACATAGCCATGCGTCAAGTAAAGAAGATAGGGATTCAGGTGAAGAATCTCTATAATTTGGAGGTATAAGAGTGTGTTTCTTTGAGCACAAAAATAGAAAGGGTGCATAATCGAGACATTGGTGAGTTGTGGCACACATGATTGGGCCACTTGCATGATGGGGCTTTTAAGATATTGTAGTAGACATCTACGGGTCTTCCCAAAGGTATGATTGAGCAACTTGATACATACAAGGGGTGTATTTTGGGAAAATACATCAAGTCTTCCTTTCACGACAAAGACAATTAAGCAAAGGCTATTCTAGAGTGAGTCCATTCAGATGTGTGTGGATCATTCTCGACAAAATCCATGGACAAACATAGGTATTATGTTATATTTGTTGAAGACTATTCTCGTAAATGTTGGATATTTTTCATGCAGAAAAAGGATCAAACTTTCACAAAGTTTTGTAATTTTAAAGCATTGGTGGAGAAAGAGTCAGGAAAGAAGGTTAAAGCTATAAAAAGTGATAACGATGGTGAGTATGTCTCAAATGAGTTTAAGAACTTCTGTGTAGCAGAAGGGATTAAACGGGAGTTGACGACACCCCATAACCCTCAACAAAATTGGGTGGCGAAGAGGAAGAACATAAGCATAGTAGGGGCAGCATGGGCGATGTTGCATGATCAGGGCCTACCACTACACTTGTGGGATGAGACATGCAACACTACAGTTTATGTTAATAATCGTAGCCCACATCGGATACCTGATATGAAGACACCAGAGGAGGCTTATTTCAGTAAGAGAGCAGATGTTGGGCACTTCATGATTTTTGAGTCATTGATATATTTCCATGTGGGAAAAGATGGATGGAAGAAGCTTGAGCTGACAAAAAAGTTGGGGATGTTTGTGGGGTACACTAATACGCCTCACAACTATCAGGTGTACTTGCTAACTAGCAGGATGATGATGGTTCATAGGGATGTCATATTCGATGAGGAGAAGGCCATGTGATTTTCGCTTGAGAGGGAGCTTGAGATACATGCGGAAGAGGAGCTTTTAGCTCCTATGGTTGAGGAGCCTAAGATTTATGTGGTGGAACCACATGCAGAGGATTAGGGAGTGGAGAGATCCACTTAGGCAGAGTCTTACAGATAGGGAAGAAAGCACAATAGAGAGGCTAATAGATTATTAGGTGATGCACAGGAGAATGTGGGAGCACCCACTTCTTAGCACATGCAGAGGAGGTCACCTGAGAGGTACACTAGATACATGGTTCTTATGGACAAATGTGTTGTGACATAACCATATTCCTTTAAGGAAGCAGTGTACCATCTAGTTTGGGTTGATGGCATGGTGGAGGAGTATGACTCCATAGTTCGTAATAGTGTTTGGGATGTGGTCCCAAGACGAGAGAAAAAGTCAGTGGTGAGCTCTTGTTGGATTTACAAGGTAAATCAAGATGCCGATGGTAGTGTGGAGAAGCATAATGCTAGATTTGTGGCCCGTGGCCTTTCACAGGTAGAGGGGATTGGCTATGATGAGAACTTTGATCCTCTTGCAAGGTATTTGTAAATCATATCTATATTGGAACTATCAGCACAAATGGGTTGGAATATACAACATATGGGTGTGAAGACAACGTTCCTTAATGGCATGATCTAGGAAGAGGTTTACATAGAGTAGCCTGAAGGTTTTGAGGCCTTTGACCATGAGTCACATGTGTTCCAGTCAAGAGAGATTTGTATGGGATGAAGCAAGCACCCTATGCTTTGTACACCAGGATAGACAACTACTTCATTGGGTTGGACTTCACGAAGAGTGAAGCGAATGAAAACCTCTACCACATAGTGGTGGAAGGTAAACTGTTGATCATTGTACTTTATGTTGACGATTTCATACTGATAAGTGATGATCAGTTGATCAAATCTTGCAAGGAGTACCTTGCAAGAAAGTTTGAGATGAAGGACATGGGTCTCATGCATTAATTTATTGGCATGGAGGTATGGCAGGGAGATGGGGAGTTTTTTGTGTCTCAGGGCAAGTATGCCAATGAGATACTCAAGATATTCTGCATGGAGAGTAGCAAACCCATGGAGACTCCTCTAGAAGGTATCTGGAGGAAGGAGGATGCTACTTCAGGGGAAGTAGTGCAAGCTATTATTTGTAGGTAGCTTGTGGGTTCACTCATGTACTTGGTGAACACACGACTGAATATGTGCTATGCAATTAACCAACTTAGTCAAGCGATGGTTAGGCCTACCAAGATTTATTGGAAGGCAACAAAGAATTTGTTGAGATACCTCAAGGGAACTTCTAAATATGGAATATGGTACAAGAGGATAGGGGGAGTGAAGCTTCAAGGCTTCACTAATGCATATTGGGCAGGCAGTCCATCCGACATGAGGAGCAAATTAGGAGGGCTCTTCAGTATTGGGTCAACGAAAATTTCTTGGTACAACAGGAAACAAAGATCGGTTGCACTTAGTTCGGTAGAGGAAGAGTACATGGCTATGAGTCAGGCAACATGTGAGGCCATATGGATAAGAAAGATCATGGTTGGTTTATTTGGCCATTAGATGGATGCAACTGTGATTTACTACGATAATCAAAGTTGTATCAAACTCTCTGAAAGTCAATTTTTTCATGATCGGTCCAAGAATATTGATATCTGATATTATCATCTCAAAGATTGTGTATTGAGGCAGATTATGTTGTTAGAGTACATTCCGACAAAGGAGCAATATGCTGACATTTTGGAAAAGGCATTATCAAGATATAAACTCTAGCTTCACAAAGACAGGATCAGGGTAATTGATAATCCATTTCTTGTTGAGAGGGAGTGTTGATAAATGGAAACAAGAAATTCCAGTTTAATTTGTCCTTGAATTACACTGAGAATTAGAATTGAATTCTATTCTTATAACAACTTGTAAATAGTTAATTAAGTTTAATTAACTTAATTAGCTTAGGAATTTTGAGTTGGAAGTCTTTCTGAAGTCATGTATATGTTATCCTTAAGTCTTAGGGGTACAGTATGAGTTTAAATTGAATTCGAAATTAAATCACTTGGTTTACTGAGTTAAGTTCAGTTAAATTAGTTCTAAATTGTTTTTGGAACTAATAGAGGACTAACAATCAGTTGGTGGACTAATGCATCCACTAGTGCAACTCCAGTTAACTGAATATTCCCTCATGAGAAACTCATGCATGTTAGTTCAGAGAAAGACCTAGTTGAGACTAGAGTGCAGGGAGAGTGCACTATCAATGGTATTATTTACTAGTGTCAATATCATGAATGCATAAGAGATTGGTCCTATGTTTGGATTGCGCAGTTTTGGAAGCATGAGTTCCCTTTAAATACGAGCTATTCATCCTAGGAATTATGCAAGAGATTAGGAGCTTTGAGAGATACTAAATAGGCTAAGGATTTGGCTTGAGCTATCTTGTGAGTTGAGAGATTTGAGAGTACTTGTGTGGAATAGTTCTAGTGAGAACAAGCTTTGAATCTTCACTCATATTTATGATTTAATGCAATATAGATAGTAGGGGTTTTGAGAAGTGGCTTTCCATAGATACATCTTGTTTTATGTGCCATTGATTTATCTTCTTCTTGGTCATATTGTTTTTATGGATCTATTGGCTTCCACTAGTTGAAAGTAGAAGTAGATTCTTGTCATGTGCTTTAGTACATTGCACGAGCTTGTGAATCTACAAGGTTTTATACATGTTGAGTAGGGAACATTCCATAATTTGTTTGAATATTCCTCATTCCACTATGTCCTCCATGCCTCATTAAAATATTCTCCCTACCACCTGATACACACATCTAAATTATGATATATCATACTCCATATCTGGGATGTTATAGGATCAGAAATAAACTAATGATATATAGATTCCTCATCACCTTTGCATAAATCACCACAAGGTGGACCATGATAATATATATTTTTCAGATTGTCTCGTGTAGGCATATTGTTTCCATAAAACACCATAAAAATAGTCAAGCTTTTGATGGACTTTTCAATTTCCAAATATGCTTCCACCACCATGACTATACCTTAGGTTCTTTTTAGCGTAAGAATATATATATATATATATATATCCTTCTTTAGGGGTGTATCTCCCATGCACAAAATGAATCCAAAGTAGTTCATCCTCTCTATCGAGATTCCTAACATGAGAGTTTGTGAGGGGTCTGGTATAATTATTCCACAGTTCATGCCATTCTATAGGAAGATTGAGATTTTGTGCCGATAACCATCCTCGTGCCCAAATAGATGTGCTGTTTGAATCAACTATTTGATTTAATGGTCTTTTTCCCTTCTTAACAAAAAATGTCACAACTATAGGGGGGATTATGTGTTGATCACCACTTATAAACCATGGATCGAGGTCGATTCAAATCCGCTCACCCGATCCCACACTCCATGCCAAACCTGAACTGATGATATTGAAAAAGTCAATTACGACCTTCCAAATAGTTGATATATTTAGTTTTCTCTTATTTGGATTCCTGGTCTAATCCTCCAAAGAGGGGGTAAATATATTTCCTTGATACAACTTTTTTCCATAAACTAGCAGGAGATAACAATCTCCACTCAACTTTAGCATCAAGTCCATGAGAGAAACAATTTAATTTTTTTATTCCCCAACCACCCCATATTTTGGGAGTGCAATCCTTTCCCAACTAACCCAAGAAAAAGTTCTGCCTTATTTTGCGCCTCTTCACAAAAAACCACAACATATTTTTCGAACTAGGCCTAATATACCTTTAGGTATCTAGAACAAAGACATCCAAAATACTAGAATTGCCTCCAATACTAATTTGATGAGTACTAATATTCCTACAAGAGATAACAAATCATTCATATATATATATATATAATATATATATACCTTCAAATCAAAAGGTTTTGATTAATATTTATAGTTACTAATTTTTTTGTTTTTGTTTTTTGATTCCATTTTTTGATTATTTTTTTTTATGTAATTTGACTGAGTCAAATGGTTACATAACATAACAAGACAAGACATTACATCTATTTCATAATAGGATTGATAGCTCTTCATGACATAATCACTTCTTGTTGAAAATAACAACAATAAATGATAAAAATAGAATCTAGAAATTCCAATTTTAATTTGTCCTTGAATTAAAATTATGAATTAAAATCGTATTTAGTCTCAGCAGCTGCTTGGAAATAATTAATTAATTCATTATGGATTAATTAGTCGGAGAAGTTCAAGTTAGAAGTATTTCTGCAATCATGCAATAATTATTCCTTAGATTAAGGAGATAAGATTAAGTTATATTTGAGTTGTAATTAGTTAACTCAGTTTACTGAGTTAAGTCTAGTTAAATTAGTTCCAAACTATTTGAGGAACTAATTGTGAGTTAACAATCAGTTGATGCATGCATGCACTCAACTAGTGTACTCCATATAACTGAAGATTCCCTCATCAGAAACTCATGCATGTCTATTTTGAGAAAGGCCCAGTTGAGCTAAATGTCAAGGACAATGTACTATCAGTTGCATGTGTTTTCCTATAAAGGAAACTCATGCATGCAGTAAAGGGAAGGTTCCTTGAGGATTGCGCAGTTCTGACAGTGTGTTAGAGCAGTGTCTGAGCGCAGTGTTCCACTGGGTGAAGGAGATTATCCCAGAGGAATTGCGCAAGGAAATAGGAGCTTGGAGGGCAAAGAGGAAGGCATGTGAGAAGCTAGGTTTGCCTGTGAGCATCCAGGAGGATTGTACCGAGAGTTGGCTAGCTATGAGAGCTAAGTCTTTGTATAATTTTGATGTATTTCCACCTTGTATGATAATACAGATAGTGGGGTTTTTAGTTGAGGCTTTCCCCTGAGTATTTTCTATGTTTCATGTGCATTGATTCTTCTTCTTATGGTTATATGTGTTTAGCTCGATCTTGGTCAATCTTTAAGCTTCTGCAAATTGATAGTAGAAGTAGGTTATAGTATTTTGCTTTGGTTATATTGCATTATCGGGTTAATCTACAGTCATATTTTCTATATAGTCTTAGAGCGAGATTTTTAGACAATTTGCAGAATTTCTACATGGTATCAGAGCTAAGTTTATCGGTGCTATGAATAGTATATGGGGTAGAGAATCCAAATTTTGAAGTTTGGGGTTGCACGTGAAAAATTTTATTCTTATCATACTTCAAGGTTGGCCAATGGCATTCTATGGCTCGAGACTCGAGTATGCCTTGGAAGGAAACTTGAATTACATAACATGGAGAGATAGAATGGAGGCTGTATTAGAAGACAATGGCTTGAAGGATTTCATTGATCAAGATATCCCAAAGCCATCTTCAACTAATGCACAACAGTTGGCTGAGTGGAAGAAGTGTATGGCAAAGGCAAGATGGATCATCCTAGAGGGAGTTCGAGGCCATATTGTCTCGGGTCTCCATGGGAAGGATACTCCATATTTAATGTGGAAGACATTGAAGGACCTCTACCAGAACAATAGCGACTAGAGGAAATTGGTGCTCAAGGATAAGCTTCGAAGAATCAAGATGGTACAGGGCGATACTACTTCCACATATCTGAAAAAGCTCACCACCTGCAGAGATGAGCTTAGCAGTGTGGGAGTAACTACTGCTGATGATGATATGGTGAGCCTCGCCCTCCTTGGCCTTCCAAAGAGCTGGAATAGCTACTAGGACTCTGTGAATGGAAGGGAGAAACTGCCGGATTGGGAACAACTATGGTCGGATCTCATGCAAGAGGCGCACACGAGATGGTTCTTCATCCAAGGATGATGATGAAGAAAATCTAGCCTTAGCGAGTAAGGCAAGGAAAGGGAAGGGGAAGGATTCCCATTCCAAATCGAATTCTTCTCATGGAGGGTAGAAGGGTGACACATCTAAAGTGAGATGATTTAATTGTCATGAGATGGGACATTATGGAAATAATTTCCTATAGAATAAGTCCAAGAAGGGATCCTTGGAAGGATCGGAAGGTGAGGCATTAGCCTCTCAGTTCGAAATGGACTTTACCCTCATTGCATGCATGGTGTCATCGATGATAGGTTGTGTATGGTATATTGACAGTGGAGCCTCATTCCACATGAACGATAATAAAATTTTATTCAGTGCCTTGAAGGAGAAATGCCTCAAGATGTGCATAGAGATGGGTGATGAAGAAAGGTATAGTGTTTCAAGAGTGGGCACAGTTACTTTTCAGAAGGAGCATGAACCTCCTATCACCTTGACAGATGTGAAGTATGTGCCTGGACTGAAGAAGAACTTGGTATCGATCGCAATGTTGCAGGACAAAGGCTATGATGTTGTCTTTAGTAAGGGAAAGGTTTTCCTTAGACACATCACCACGAGACACGTGAAACCAATCAGTTCACAAGATAAGAACTTGTATGCTCTTGAGGTTCAAGATGCATGCAAAACCTTGAGGAGAAAGGTAAATGTTAGAGACTTGGTGATTGAGACAGAGAGTAAATTACCTCTCAACATGCAGCCCCAGAAGAAGTCTCAGACAGTTGTGGCTCCACAATTGTGGAGGAGCCATAATTAGAGAAGTGGGCAGAGGGATACATGCAGCCACACTTCCAGGTGTGAGGTGGGGAGATGTGAAGTGATAGTCCCATGAAGGCTGAAATTGGGCAGGGTCATTGAGAGGTGTTATCTCATGGATCATAAATTGCTATGGGAGCCCAAAGTACATAGTAGCGGGAGGAATCAGTGGGATTGATGCAGTTAGAGATAAAAGCGATAGAGGCTAGAGCAGTCAGATACTAAAGAGCGCAGAAAAGAATTGACATGTTATGAAACCTGCTCACAAAAATATAGAAAAGATAGATCAATTCCTTAGAAATAAGCCTCTTCGAGGGGGCAACCTCCTTTACATTACACAAATGAACAATTTTTATATGATTCAAATGAAAAAACCTCAGGAGTTTAAGGGGTCAGAATATAACCAAGCCGACCTAACAATAATAATATAAAGGCATAAAAATAACAATAGAGGGATTCTATGGGGCACAATAATAACAATATGGGGACAATAGGGGCACCACCAATAATAATAAGGGATACAAAGTCAATAGTAATGGGGGAATCACTAATATTATAGGGACCTAACATGCCCCTCTCCTTCAAAAAAGTGTTGTCCTCAATGATTGAGTCGTTCTGGATGCTTTTGTATAAAATTATCATCCTCGCTTGTGGAATCTTTAGCGGATAAGTTCTTCCACTTGATGAGATATTCTGAAATTGATCGATTTCGTAGTTGCCGAGTTCTTGTTTCTATGACTGCTTGTAGTTCCAATATAATTTTTCTCAAGTTCTGCTAATATTGTTTGAACTGGGAGTTTGTCTCCTATAACCTCCTTTAAACATGAAACATGGAAAACTGGGTGCACTCGAGAAGCGGCAAGAAGCTCCAATTTGTATGCCATAGTACCAATCTTTTGCAACATCTTGTACGGACCATAATACTTTGGTGATAATTTATTATTCTTCTTAGCTTGCTTGAGGGACATTTTTTTATATGGTTGTAGCCGTAGGAATACCCAGTCACCTACATCAAAACTTATTTCGTTGCGATGTTGATCTGCCTGTTGTTTCATTGTATTCTGTGCCAACGTGAGGTTATCCCTTAAGAGTTGGAGAACTTGTTGTTGATGCTCGATGTGATGCTCCACTGCTTGAACCTTAGAATTTTCTCTTGAATATGATGTGATGGATGGGGGATGATATCCATAAAGTTCCATAAATGGGGTCATTTTTTCTGCAGTATGGAACGAAGTGTTATACCACCATTTAGCCAGAGGCAACCATTTCACCCATTATGTCTATTTATCATATATAAAGCAATGAAGATATCCTTCCAAACATTTGTTTACTATCTCAGTCTTCCCATCAGATTGAGGATGATAAGATGAGCTATGAGCTAACTGAGTACCAAGACAAGAAAACAATTCTATCCAAAAATTTCCAGTGAAAATGGGATCTCTATCACTTATAATAAACTTTAGGTTTCCATGTAGCTTTTGAATTGTTTCCATAAATGCAGTAGAAACTATACTAGCTTTAAATGGATGTGATAATGCACAAAAGTGTGCATACTTGGT